>CM042197.1:25055407-25094714 GCA_023539305.1 Ilex asprella
CTGAAGTGCTGACTCTTCATGTTGGAATATTACACTTTGACCTCCTTTCTTTTCATCTTCCTGACATTGCTCTTGGTATCTTATAATATTTCCGCATTAAGCCTGCAATTTTTACATAAAAACTGTTAAAACTAATAATTCCCGCACTAATCCTAATTTACTTTAATTACTACTTTTTAGTGCGGTAATTCTATTAATTAGACTTTTTTAGTATTTCTAATTTACACCTAATGGATGTCAATCAACCACCCCTTGGGTATTCCATTTCAAGTCATCTTCTTTCCTCCCCTCGGTGTACGATGGTTTGGTTTGACTGGATTGAGTGTGGACATGGTTGTGAGTCTTTTATATTCCATAGATTTGTCACAGTTTATGCTTAGATACTTACTTCCATCTTGACTTGTGCTTCCCACGAATCAATCGTTCGTTTATGCACCATCGGAGGAAGGTTTTGAATTGACTTGACATTCCCATTGGAGTGAACCTTTTGGATTAGCCAATACTTGATTCTCAATTCATTTTCACCACAATATAACACAAACGCAAGTTCAACAACAAAAGAAATTACACTTTGTTTTTACCAAAATCACCTTCAACACGATTCTCATTCTTTCCCAAGAAGACGACCTTGGAATACCTCCAAGTAAAACATGATATGCAAAAGTCCTCTTGCGCTTGGGAAGCATTTTTGTACACACACACTTTTCATTTCCAGCAATTCCCTTGCCCTTTCTTTTGACATCATTCCAATGAAGAGTGACACTCTCTCTTTTCACATATAGTCCATATACATACATTGAGGGATGATGTTAGGAGGATATGAATGACAAGGATACCATTCAAGCAGTCATTGTCATAGTTAGCTTTGAGAACCCTTCCACAAACCTCTTGTAATAGCCTATTAAGCCCAAGAAACTACGTATTTCTATCACTTTCCTTAGTAGTTTCCACTTCATCACTACTTCAATCTTTGCAGGGTAAACAACTACACCCTCTTTCGACACAAAATGGCAAATGTAATTTTCTTCTTTCATCTAGAACTCACATTTACTCATCTTAGAATATAACTTAAGCTCTCTCAATGGCTGTATCACTACCCGAATATGGTGTTCATTTCCCTTTGCATCTACGAACTGATCAATATGACATCAATCAATACAATAACAAATTAAACTAAATGTGACTGAAATACTCTGTGCATTAAATCCATAAATGTTGTGAGAGCATTAGTTAGTCCGAAGGACATTACAATGTATTTGAAATGACCATACCTTGTATGGAAAGTTGTCATAGGAATATCCTCCTCCTTGATCCTCAGTTGATGGTACCTTGTACGAAGATCAATCTTTGAGCAATACTCAGAACCCCTCAACTGATCGAATGAGTCATCAATCCGAGGTAATGGGTATTTATTCTTTATTGTCACTCGGTTCAACCTCGAATAGTCTGTGTATATCCGAAGTGTTTTATTATGCCTCTTCACAAAGAGGACCGGAGCTCCTAAAGTGAGAAGTTCTTATGCAAACAAACTCAATTGCTAGCAAATGGTCTAGTTGCATCCTTAGCTCCTTTAATTCTAAATGTGCCATTTGATAAGGTGCAATAGAAATGGGTTCTGTTTGAGGATTCAATTCGATGGTAAAATTAATATCTGTGGTCTGACACCACAAATATAAAGTCTCGTGGGGAATCAACTCATTTCTCTCCCAATAAGCTAGCAAGAAAGTTTAGACTACTTCCTGCCTCAACTTGTAAGAACTGTTTACTGGACATAGGAAAAGGGTGAAAATCATTTTGCTCATTTATAAAGTTGAATACTACTCCTCATAGTGACTAGAACACTACCCGTTTTAGAAAATAGTCCATCACTGCATGGTATGCAGACAACAAGTTCATTCTAAATATCACATCATGCCCCTACATGTTCAACACTACCAAGTCAACCCTCAGCTCTTGTTTCCTTATCCAAAGTATAAAACCCCGACACACCCTAAGGGTTTCCAATTGTTCACTAGTGGGTAAGGCAACATTCAACTATGTGTCTCAGTTTTCACATTTCAATCCCAATGTTTTAACATATGCCAATCATATAAATGAGTGAGTAGCTCCAGGATCAAATAATATACGTGCCTAAGAATTATACAGTAAAAAGATACCTTCAATCACATCACTGGCAGGATTAAAAAAAAAACCACATCATTGGCGAGATCATCCTTCATTTCAGTCATTGCAAAGAATCAACCTTGAGTGGTACCGGTTGGTATAATTGCACCATAGTTCTTCTGTGGTGACTGCCTCTGAGGTGGGTGCATGTTCACATTTTATTGTCTTGCTTCCTATTTGGTCTTGGTTGGAAACGATGGACAGTTATTTCTGAAGTTCCAGAAACCTCCACATGCATAGCACGGGCATAGGTTAGTGATTGCTCCATTCTAAGTAACCCCAACTCCTCAAACTGCTTGATTCATTTGCTTCGAAACTTGATAAGGTCGGGGATTAGGATATACCATTTGTATGACTTCATTGTTGTTACCTACTCCCAAGGGACCTCATATAGCAAAATTTTGGCCTCTTGTGCATCTCTCTCCAAAAAGTTCATCCATTCCACTAGATCTTTGTATACTCAGATCCTAAGTGCAACTAAGTTCTCATGGATGGAAGGCTTCAAACATTGTTCAAATCGTTTAGCCCTCCCTGCATTTGTAGCCATTAACTTTATTGCGTAGGAAGATAGCTCATCAAATTTTATTTCATATTCAGTCATTGTCATAATGCACTTGCTTCAAAGACAAGAAGTTTGCACTTATCATATCCTTCGTAGACTGAAGGATGTACTTATCTTGGAAGATTTGATCAAACATCTCCTAAGTCATGGTATCCACTACATGCATCCGCTTCACAGAATCCTACCAATGATCCACTTCTCATTTGAACATATATGTTGTTGATTAATACTCAAATATGGCATATTCTTATGCCCCGTTTTGGACTAATTGTGCTTTAGTGGAGTTTAGGTAATGATATTTCAGGTCTTAAAGTGAACAAGGGTTCAAAGGCACCAAAAAGTACCTTTGAAGGCAATCACACATTTTAAGGAGCAAATTGTAAAAGCTTGGAATAAGAAAGCAACGTTTGAACGTTAAATATCGTTCGAACGGTCATGAGAAACCAGGCCAGATATTATAATCTGTGTTGCAGGCAAGACCCAAGGCCCTGGAGATTCAAGTACTATGTTTGAACGGTTATGAATGTTCGAACGTCTACTGGAGCAAGGACAAGATCAGATTGACTGAAGACATGGCGTGTTGCAGACTTGCTGTCAGAAGGCCCAGGCACTTGAGCACCACGTTCGAACAGTAACCACTGTTCGAACGCACCTGGAATTATTGGGAAGACCAGTCAAGATTCTGCAAGGACCTGGAGGAAGATTTTTATAGAGAACCACGTGTCTTCTGACATAACTGGCAGGCCCTGATTCTATCTGACGTTTGAACGGTAGAGAGCAAAGACAGAGAAACCGTTCGAACGTCATTTACTCTTCGAACGGTATTGACAGACTGCCTGCAGAGTGGTTGGCTTTTCACTTTGACTTTGACACACAACTCTATTCTTTTAACCCCCTGCCTTCTCCTTGCCTAAATATACCCTTAGTTTTTAGAGTTAGAGGATGAGGATTTGGCACTCAACATTTAGTAGCCAACACTTCTCATTTGTAGTTCTTCTAATTGTCTTAGTATTATTTCTTTGTTAGAGAGAGGGGAAGTTCAAGTTCGCATTCCTTTTCTTTCCGTTAATGTTTATATTTACATTTGCTCAAGAGTTGTAATTCGTTTATTTATATTTAGTCTTTACATTTATGTTCTTGTTCTATATTTAGTCTTTACATTTATGTCTTTATTTACTTATAGTCTTTACATTTATGCTTTTATATACATGCTTTTAATTATGTCTTGCACTTTCATTATTTGAGCTCCCTTCTTGCTTAGAGAAGTGAAACTCTTCCACTTTTCTAAAGCTTTACCAAAGTCGTGAAGGGTGGAACGTGATTCACTCATTCTTTGCTGAAGATTAGCTCCTCGTTACCTGCACTTTTGCTTTGTGGAGTCCTCTACTTAGAGGGATGAGCATCACTCACTTTTCTAGCTTTACCAAAGCTATGAAGAGTAAGTAGTTTCTCATTCACTCTTTAGTAAGAGGTGAAGGGCATGTATTGATTACCCGGAGGTTATATTATGTATTGTTCTAATGCTTAATGTTCTTATCCCCTTGTTTATTGGATGATTGATTGCATCTTGCAAAGCTAAGGTACTTTGTATAATTGAAAGTCTTTCTATGACACGGATGACTCTTGCATGGAAAGACTCCTTGTTTCAAGGCAAGTACCCTGGCTAGATCTTCATGACTACCCTTGAATCATCCGCATTATCAAAATTCATTTAAAAGGATGAAATATTAAAGCCATGGTTGGATGTCATGAAGAAATACTTGCTTATTTGTAGGCGTGATAACTCTCGGTGAAAATAATTCTTGTAAACTTCTAGTAAGACATCGGAACCATGACCTTAATAGGCCATCTTTATCTTCCGACTAACTCGCCGTTGACACAGGAGTTAGTTGAGTTATCGAGCATAATTATAATGAACTGGTTAATTAAATACATGTCCCAATCCTTGAGCTAAAGAGTGAGTTTATTTCTATTTACTTTGTAAACTATCTTGAAGAGGATTCAAAATTCTTTTCAGGAAATCACCCACATCTCACCATCCCAAAAATCTCAAGGTTACAATCAATTGGTCTCCTTTACTGATTACTTTGAAACACCAACACAACAAGTTCCCTGTGGATTCGACTCCGGACTCAATCTGGATTATTACTACCACTTGAACGCCTGCACTTGGGTGTACACATTTCGGATCAAATCAAGTTTTTAGCGTCGTTGCTGGGGAACTTATTAAAAAAGTGTTTTTAAAGAAAAAAGTAAGAAGATATTTTCTGTGAATAATTGAGAATAACTTTGGTTTATTTTTCTTTTCTTTTTTATGTCTGAGAACGCTCTTCACTATAAAAATTTGCCGACAGAATCTTCTAGGTCTGTGAACCAATCTGAACAAAATTCACCTAGATCAATAGCAGACTCTTGTGAGAGTATAATGGAAAACGATGAAAGAAACAGAGATGTTCCTCCGAGGGATGAAGAAGTTCCTAATGTTCGAACTTTGCTGGATTACTTGAAATCCGCAAGAAACAGTGTACCCTCGTCTTTTGTATTTCCTCCAGATGCTCCCCCCTTTGCTTTAAAGCTGGGGATAGCACAACAATTACCTATTTTTCATGGGTTGGAGACAGAAAATCGATACCTACATATGAAGGATTTCGAAGAAGTGTGTGGAACATTTCAAGATAATTCTGAAGTGGCCAAAATGAAACTTTTCCCTTTCTCTGTAAGGGATAAAGCTAAACAATGGCTAAATTCTTTAAAAGTTTTTTCCATGCCCAATTGGCAGACTTTCCAGAATGATTTTTTTATAAAGTTTTTTTCCTTACACCTTACTAATACACTCAAAAGACAAATCATGAATTTTTCGATAAAAGAAGGAGAAACTTTTTATCAAAGTTGGGAGAGATTCAAAGATCTACTCCAAGACTGCCCCCACCACTCTTTTGAAAATTGGACTTTGGTAAGATTTTTCTATGATTCCTTGCCAACTAGACTACGTCAGTTTGTTGAAATGATGGTGCAAAGAGAGTTTATGGGTAAAAGTCCGGAGGAGGCATTTAATTTTTTTGACACCATATCTGATAGTTCTCAGATGTGGGACTCAACCGCTCCTACCATTGTCGAGTCTAGACCGTCCATTTCCCAAGTGGGAAAATATTTCTTAAGCGAAGATGATGACCTGAGAGCAAAAATGTCCACTTTATCTCGAAAGCTTGAAGCTTTAGAGATGAAAAAAATTCATCAAGTTAAATTAGGCCCGCCCACAGAACAAGTGTGTGGGATTTGTGCATTGACATGACATCCTACTGGGAATGTCCTACTATACCTGCAACAAAGAAGTCTTGTTGGAATAAACAAATGCAATCTCCAATTTCAACAAGCCTTACTCCAACCCGTACTCTGAAACATACAATCCAGGGTAGCAAAACCACCCGAACTTCAGTTGGAGGAACACACAACTAATTCCTATGAACAAACCACAAAACAAACAACCACTATTTCAAGGAGCTCCTGCATATCAACCATACAAACCACCACACAAAAGGAACCTTGAAGATACATTGAACCAGTTCATGCAGACTCAAATGAACTTCAATGCACATTTCACCCAATCTTTCATTGAGTTCAAAGCACAGACCACCCACTCCTTTGAAGATCTTAAAAGCCACATCCAAAGATTGACCCAATCCATGAGCACACAAGAGAAGGGCAAGTTTCCCGCCCAATCAAAACCTCCGCAAGATCAAACTCAAGTTGTCATTATTCTGAGAAGTGGAAAGGTGATAGACAAAACAGTCAGAGATATGTTGTTTCCCATATCACAATCTGATGTCATCCCAATCAAATAATCAATTGAGACTAAACTTGTGATTGAAAAAGAGCCTGAGCCTGTGATAGAACAAGAACCAGAACCTTCTAGGGAAAAAGAACCTTTATGTCCAATTCCCACTCCTTTCCCGCATAGACTCAAGGCTATCCAAAATATGAACCAACAGCCTGAAATTTACGAGCTTTTCAAGCAAGTAAAAATCAACATCCCACTTCTGGATGCAATCCAACAAGTACCATCTTATGCCAAGTTTCTAAAGGACTTGTGCATAGTCAAGAGAAGCCAGAACGTTCAAAAAAGAGTCTTTCTAACAGAACAAGCCAGTACCTTTCTGCAATGTAAAACCCCTCTTAAATACAAGGACTTAGGATGTCCAACTGTCTCATGTATCATTGGAGATTTCAAGATAGAACAAGCAGCGTTAGACCTTGGAGCTAGTGTGAATCTGCTACCTTATTCCGTCTACCAACAGTTGGGTCTGGATAAACTCAAACCCACTAGTGTCACACTCCAGTTAGCGAACATATCTGTTAAAATCCCTAGGGACATTATTGAAGATGTGCTTGTTCACGTGGAAAATTTTATCTTCCCAGTTGACTTCATTGTTCTAGATACCCAACCAGCATCACATTCAAAGAATCAAATTCCTGTCATCCTTGGTCGACCCTTCCTAGCAACTTCTAATGCACTAATCAATTGCAGGAATGGAGTCATGAAATTAACTTTTGGGGATCTCACTCTTGAACTGAATATTTTTTATATTGCTAAACACCCAGAAGAGAATGACGACAAAGGGGAAATGAACTCCATTGAATCTTTGATACAAGAACATCTGAGCAACACATTTTTGAAGCTCTGACTGACTTACCTCTGATTGAGTCTGACTCATCTGAGTCAAATCCACAAAGTTACCCTACTCATACTGTTGAGACATGGGAGCCCAAATTCGAGGAACTTTCATCAAACGACACAAAGCCAATCTCATCAAGTGACAGGCCACCAAAGCCTGAATTAAAACCTCTCCTATCTGATCTCAAGCATGCATATTTGGGAGAAAACAAGTCCTACCCAGTGGTAATCTCATCTAAGCTCACATACTTGCAAGAGTCTAAACTAATTGAAGTTCTGAAAAAATATAAAAGCACCATTGGGTGGACCATCTCTGACTTGATGATGACTCAAAATCCTCCCGTCAAATACAGAGACACCTTAACCCTCACATGAAGGAAGTCGTGAGAACGGAGGTACTCAAACTCTTAGATGCAGGAATAATCTTTTACATCTCCGATAGCAAGTGGGTAAGTCCAACCCAAGTTGTACCCAAACAATCTGGGGTCACAGTGGTGAAAAACGATGCCAATGAACTAGTGCTAACTCGAGTCGTCACAAGATGGCAAATGTGCATTGATTACCGAAAATTGAATTTGGTAACTAAAAAAGACCATTTTCCCCTCCCATTCCTTGACCAAGTTCTAGAAAGAATAGCAGGCCATGAATTTTACTGTTTCTTAGATGGGTATTCCGGGTATAATCAAAATGAGATTGCCTTAGATGATCAGGAAAAAACCACATTCACATATCCCTTTGGCACCTTTGCATTTTAAAGAATGCCTTTTGGACTTTGTAACGCTCCTGCAACATTTCAAAAGTACATGCTAAGTTTGTTTAGTGACATGGTTGAACAAAATTTTAGAAATATTTATGGACGATTTCTCTGTCTATGGTGACTCATTTGAATTATGACTGGCAAACTTAGACAAAGTTTTAATAAGGTGTAAAGAAGCTAATTTGGTACTTAATTGAAAAAAATGTCATTTTATGATAACACAAGGCATTGTCTTGGGTCACAATGTGTCGTCTGAGGGCATGAAAGTTGATAAGGCAAAAATTGATCTCATTGAAAATTTGTCAGCACCCAAGACTGTAAAGGATGTCCGATCATTTATGAGACATGCAGGATTTTACAGGAGATGCATAAAAGACTTCAGTACTATAGCCAAACTCATGTGTCATCTCCTAAGTCAGGATGTAACCTTTGACTGGAATGAAGCTTGCCAGAAAGCTTTCGAGAAGCTAAAGGGCAAGTTAATTTCTGCCCCAATAATGCAACCCCCTGACTGGACTCTACCCTTTGCACCAATGTGTGATGTAAGTGATTATGTTATAGGTGCTGTATTTGGGCAAAGAAAAGATAAGAAACTCCATGTAATGTACTATGCAAACAAAACTTTGAATGATGCTCAAATGAATTATTCAACAACTGAAAAAAAATTGCTTGCTGTAGTTTTTGCTTTGGAAAAGTTTCATTCTTATCTGGTTGGGTCATCTGTTACTGTTTTCACTGACCATGCAACCCTAAAATTCTTGCTCACAAAGAAAGATGTCTAACCAAGGCTCTTAAGATGGATACTCTTACTTCAAGAGTTTGATCTTGTCATTAAAGATAAGAAAGGGGTCGAAAATGTGGTGGCAGACTATCTGTCTAGATTAACTTATGAATTCCAAGAGGATGGACTTCCAATCAATGAGAAATTCCCTGATGAACAATTGTTCATAATTGATGAAACCCCATGGTATGCAGACATTGCTAACTTCCTAGCTACTGGAACACTCCCTCCGTCATTCACTCCCATGGACAAAATTTTTTTTTTAAGGAGGTTCGTAATTTCTTTTGGGAAGATCTCTAGGTATTCAAATATTGTAAGGATCAGATCACAAGTCGTTGCATCCCAGCTCATAAAAGCAGACATGTAATATAATTTTGTCATTCTAAAGCATGTGGTGGTCACTTTTCATCAAAGAAAACTGCTGCAAAAATCTTGCAGTGTGGATTTTACTGGCCTACACTTTTTAAAGATGTCCATGCCTTTTGTTAAGCATGTGATTGATACCAAAGATTAAGAAATATTTCAAAAAGAAACATGATGCCCTTAAACCCAATTTTGGTGATTGAAATTTTTGACTGCTGGGGCATTGATTTTATAGGACCATTCCCACCTTCCTTTGGCTATCTATACATTTTAGTGGCAGTAGACTATGTATCCAAATGGGTTGAGGCAATTCCATGCCGAAATAATGATCACCAAACGGTGATAATATTTTTAAAAGAAAATATTTTGTCCCGATTTGGAATTCTTAAAGCAATCATAAGTGATGGGGGTTCTCATTTTTGCAATTGTCCCTTCTGGAATTTGATAAAAAAATATCTATTTTTTCACAAAGTTGCAACCCCTTATCACCCACAGACTAGTGGACAAGCCGAATTAGCTAATCGGAAGATTAAAATAATTTTAGAAAAATTGGTAAACCCAGATCGCAAAGATTGGTCGTCAAGACTGACTGATGCACTCTAGTCATATCGTATTGCTTTTAAAACAATTTGGGTATGTCTCCCTATCGATTAGTCTATGAAAAACCCTGTCACCTGCTGGTGGAATTGGAGCATAGGGCATACTGGGCCATTAAAGCAATGAATTTTGACCTATACAAGGCCGGACTTTCAAGAAAACTTCAAATAAATGAATTGAAAGAATTGAGAAATGAAGCTTATGAAAATGCTAAAATTGCAAAGAACAGGATAAATGTTTTCCATGACAAAAATGTTGTACGAAAATCTTTTGAACATTCCCAAAAGGTCCTGTTGTTTAATTCAAGACTCTGCCTCTTCCCTGGTAAGTTAAAATCAAGATGGACTGGACCTTACATTGTCAAAAAGGTGTTTGATCATGGGGCAATAGAAGTGGAAAACCCATCAAACAGTAATATCTCTATTGTTAATGGCCAGAGGTTGAAACCATTTTTGGAAGATTTTGTTAAAAATGTGAAAACCATTATGTTAATGGAACCCGAATATCCCTCCGAGAATCACATTTGCCGACACTCAAAAGGATCGGATCAGGTAAAAATCTGACCCGAGGAGACACCATCATGAGACCCCCACCAATTTCTTTTCTACCTTTCCCATCTGCCTCCATTGAGCCCCCTACCATCGCCTTTTTCTTTCTTTCCCTCTCATTTCTATTCTTCTTCTTCCTTGCTTTCTGTATCGCTTCGTTCTTTCTTTTTCTTTTTTAATTCTCTCCCCCATTTGTCTGCGAAACCGACCATAACCAAGCAAAATTATGTCCATGTACCCCGAAGAGCAGATGCCTATTCTAATGTTGTACATTGTTTTACTCCAGTTATGTATGGGTATATTGCTACTTGTCGCAATCACATACAAGTCTTACAAGCCTAACCGAGGCAAAGATCTGAACCGAAATGATTAATGGTTGCATTTTGATTTATAGGTATTTGAAGAAGCCCGGGAACCTGCAGTTCAACCTCATTTCCAAGAACCATACTGTTAAAATCAAAACATTGGGGACAATGTTCAGTTCAGGTTGGGGGTGTGAGAACTTGTAGTTCATACTGTATTTTTTTTTCTTTAGCCGTGCTATAAAATTTTTAAAATTTTATGTTATTGCCTTGCTATATCTGTGGGTCAGTTTAAATTGTCTTTGTGACTGGCAGACGTTAAAGAACTGGATAGTAAATCTTAAAGCTTAGGAATCATGGATGTTAAACTTTTTTGTTTTAGTCTAGGAGCTCTACACACTTTTTCATCAGATGTGCATAATGTGATCATGAGAAAAGCAAGACTGGTAAGGAAAAATGAGATCCGAGAACAGCAAGCAAAACCTCTCTGTGGCGGAAGCACTTTTGCTAAACGCCGTGGTGCCAAGAGACTTGGTGCCTGTAAACAGTGTGGCCAGATATTTCATGATAAAAGATACAATCAGTGTTCTGAACCGATTTCTGGTCGCGCACTCAATCGATTAGACTGGATAGTGAATGGGCAGAGTAAGGATTATCTTGACACGCCAACCTATTTTCGGTGCTTTGCTTAACTGGTTTGTGCGACAAGAGATTGAAAGAGTCACTGGTAGTTCAAGCTACACTGAAGATGACTCGGATTAAGATTGTGTCCTGATAAGCTGTGGAAAAAATGTGTTTTGAGAAATGAAAGCCAATGGTCCGAATTTTGGTAAATAGTGTGCAATTCTTTTTTATTTTTGTACATATTTTTCTATTTTTTAATGGGCCGAGTAAGGAATGTCCTAATATACCAACCTCAAGCGTGGGTGGGGATTTATCCTGAGACGCCATAAATATTTGTTTTGAATTTTTGATGTTTAACCTTCTCTGAGCATATGTAGTGTAGTAGTGGAACATTTGATTTTTGGTTTAACGTTCGAATGCCATTTACCGTTCGAACGCATAATGCTTGCAGTACTTTGTGACTGATGACCTCTCTTATGGAAACACTGTTGAAAACACAAAGTACTGGGAGCAACACATTTTATTTGATTCAACCGTTCGAACGTTAGTTCCCTTCGAATGGTTGCTGCTCGCAGTACTTTGCATCTAATGAACTCTCTACTGAAAACACTGTTGAAAACACAGTACTGGGATCTAGCACCGTTCGAACTCCCTTTATCGTTCGAATGATAGTTTAAAATTTTCCATTTTACGTTTGAACGTTTAGTGCGTTTGAACCGTACGACGCAGAGAATAAATACCTGAACGTCTGATTCATTTCAAAATCTCCAAAATCTTTCCAAACCCTAGAGCTCATTTTTCACTTCCCATTCATCTATCTACCCTCAAGCCCTAAAGAACCCTAAGTCGACTTACCCCAACCCGTCTCCAGCTAAAAAGCATCAACCATAAACCTCAGACCCAAGGTTTCAGACCTTCTTCCAAGCTGCCACCGTTGGAACGCCATACCTCGAATGAAGATTCTTGCTAAACAAAAGCCACCAGTGAACCAAGAACCTGACTGGCTTGAGGAAGTGATCCAAGATGAACAAGGCAGGGACAAGAGAAAGAGGTACGATCGTACCAGGTCTCCCAATGCTATGAAGGCACAAAGATACGAACACTTCTTTATAAATCAAGCGGTGATGTGTGAGAGAGATATTGTAGTCTCTGATTTTGCTGAGTTGGGTCTGCTGGAGGAGATTGAGAGAAGAGAATGGGTGTTACATTTGAGTAATGGAGGGAGAGTCGTTGTTGATTTGGTGCAGGAGTTTTACTCCAACGACAAAATCATCAATGGCTCTATACGGACCTATGTACGGGGGAAACCACATCGATGTGGATGAGGCGTATCTCAAGGAGATTAGACCCAAATTGCCTCGAGTGGAAAACCCCATTTACCCCCCCAAAGAAAAATGTTGAGCTAGATAGGGTAGGAAGGAAGTTGACTGGGGATGCGGACTTTTAAGGGGAGGGAGAAATTTTTTGAAACAAGGAGAATTGACTGACAAATATAGAATGCTCAATTTAATTGCGGTCTCCAATTGAGCCCCTCTAAAAAAAAAGAGATTTTACCAGAAATGGCTCGCCTTCTCTATGCTATAGGGAGAGGACATAGCATTGACCTCCCTTCTCTCATCCTAACTGAAATCAAAAAAGGATGTAATGTGAAGAAAAGTGCATTGCCATTTGGCACTTTGGTGACAGAAATTTGTCTAGAAAAGGGAGTGTGAGAGAGGCCCAAAATGGAGATACAGTTGCCAATGGGGAAACTTGACAAGGGCTCATTCAAGAGAAGCAAAGGGCACAACGATCCCTTGGCAAGAAGGCAAGAAAGGCCACCTGTAACACCCCAAAATACACCTTGGACGGCATTACATTCAATAACCCTTCATACCATAAGAGCACTAAGTTAAACAATCAATAAAAAGACTTCTTAACAGTATTCCATAACATTTACATCAATATCCCAAAAGAATATGTCATCTTTAGCCTTTACATTCCCAATGAAAATTTACTATTATAGCGCAACGAAAATTACAAAGGAAATCTAGACTATACAGTGTTTCCAAAATAGTATTCTTGTCTAGAACAAAAAGTAAACGACATCTCTAGATGTCCCACTCGGGATCCAAGTATCCCTCTAGTGAAGCCTCCCCAAGGTACGGCTCGTTAGCACCGAGTACATCCTCTGGCCCGACATCTGAAAAAAGTTCAACTGCAGGGGGTGAACACGAAGCTCTGTGGAAAAATTCTCCCAAACCCATACAAGGTTTAGAAAAATAGATAAAGCGGTCGGTCTCATTTTTAACATAACATAGATGCATAATTTAGAATAAAGCAGTGACATTAAAAAAAGGATCTCAAGTTTATTTCAAAACATTATTTAAATGAATAAACGAGCAATCACATAAAAATAATAATCATTAATGGTTATAAACAATTCTCCATAATTCTTTAGGTAGGTGGCATACTTTGTGGTAACCTCCCCCTCCTTTTAGGTCACTTTGGATTCTCAAATATCCTTACCGGGAACCTCTTGAGAATGGATGAGCATCCTTATATGGAACCTCTCACCAATCATTACATTATTTCCCAAACATCCTTACCGGGAACCTCTTGGGAAGGGGTGAGCATCCTTACAAGGAACCTCTCACTATAACGGACATATTTCTCAAGCATCCTTACCGGGAACCTCTTGAGAAGGGGTGAACATCCTTACAAGGAACCTCTCACTCATGTGCGTCACCAACAACCCAACCAAGCGTACAATTCCACAATTATCCCAATTTACAAGCATTTATCTAAAATTCTAAAATATATCATGCAACAATTTCACAACCAACCAAGAAAAGTACATGAGATCCCAATAGCATCATCTCATGGTTCGATATGAAACACTAAGGTTTTGAAATTAAGAATTAAGAACAATTTAGAGAAAAGTTCATCGTTGTTGAAATCTAGGGTTCTTAATCAAGGAAAGGGATTCAAGGGTTAATCAAACAATAATATTGTTTAAATCATGGTAGTAATCGTGAGGGTATAAAGAAACAAGGATTATATAGCCTACATGTATAATTTTAAAATAAAAAAAATTACATATATATAGGCCCTAGCCTCAAGGTAAGTGAGTGAGAGAAAACCCCTACCTTTTGTTCTTGAAAAGTTAGGTTTTGATGGACTCCAAGGTAGGAATTCCTTCAAAGCAAGTGTTCTCTCTCCTTTTCTTCCTCTCTTTTTCTCCTTTCTTTCTCTCTTAGAGTTTCTAAGGTTGGAGGGGCCGAAATAGAGCCAAAGGAGGCGACATAAGGTATTTATAGGGCAAAAATCGGACCAAGATCACGACATTAAACATTCAGATTTTTCTTTCGGCTGTACCGGCACAATACTGAATCGGTAGGCTGTACCGGTACCTCGAACTCTCTGGACCAAAGTGTACCGGTACAATACTGTACGGGTACATAGTACCGGTAGGGTTTTGCCCAGTTTTGCCTTTTTCCTCCGTTTTTCATTTCCAATCCAGCCTAAACCCTTCCAAAACTAACCCAAACTTTCATAACATACATTTGTACCCCAAACATAGTTGCTAGAAGTTCTTTTACAATTCATGTCACCCATTCACTAGCTAAACTAGCTTTAACTAAGATTTACACTGACGTTCGAAATTTCTACTTTTCCAACCTATCGAATTAAAACACACATCACTACACATATCCACACTTTTACCACAAGTAGTTTCTATATATTTCTATACATATATAAAAGAAAATGTGGGGTGTTACACCACCAGCCCAAGCAGGGGATGAAGTATAGGAAGAGCATGACCGAAAGGAAGAGGGGGAGTTAGAGAGAGAGATGGAGGAGGAGAGAGCACAGCCTGATCAGGCAGGACCTAGCTCTAGTACTCGGAGGTCCCTTTGGAATGTGATGATGAGGATTGAGAGCAATCAAGCTGAGATTCTCCGACAGCGAGCAAAGATCTTCAAACAACAGGAGGAGATTCTTAGCTATCTTGGGGCTGGAGCTAGAGGAGATTGAGAGGATATTCTTTTTTTTGTTTTTGTGGATTGTCTTTTGTGTGTTCAGTTTGTTTGGGTGTTTTGATAGATATTTTTAAAAGTTTTGTGTGGTTATGTTGTTTTTGTTGCTTCTTTTGGATGGATTGAATCATTGATGATTGATGTACCAAATGATCATATTTTGTGAATGGAATGATTCAGTTTATCTGGTTAAACGCATTTGTAAATTTGGCATTTTAGCAATTCTTGTTGATAAAAACACATGTGGATTTTGAGATTGTTTGTTAAAGTAACTAATCACATGATCCGTTTGACACATATCTTGGCAATCTTGACCTCAGGTCACAACTCTGTTAAATAATATTATTTCTATGCTTACATTATCAAATGAACATGAGTATTTGTTGTTCTCAATGTACACAGTGATCAACCTCAAAAATGAAATCGGTATATAACCAACATTCCCTGAAAAACCTGACATGATCAATGGAGACTACAAATGATACCATGGTAAGTTTTGAACCTTGCGATGCTTCAGAGGGAACACCTATATTTACTCAAGAAAGGTCTTCTTTCATTGCCTATCTTTTAATAATCTCATTAATTTTATTTTCAATGATACAACTAATGTGATCTATTGGCATATCCTGCAATACATACAAGTAAGACGACACATGCGTATGCACATACTTGAGAAAGGATCTTAGGCCATCTTTGGATTAAATTTGAACCTCAGCCAATCCTTTCACAAAAGTATAACCCTAGTCAGCCATGATTGAGCCTTCAAAGTATAAATTCTTTTCTAAAAAAAGCCCATATGATGACCAAGCCACAAGGAAAAATATTTGGCCTACCTTCCTATCTAATTTTTTACACCATCTATAAATCTGAATGATACATGAAAAGCAAGAAAACTAGAAAAGATACTCGGGGCTATGGTCCCATGAAAAGAAAAGAGGTGAAAACAATCGAAAAAGGAAAAAGAGGTAGAGAAACAAGGAATTGCCAAGAAAGTGAAAAATGAGAAAAATGAAAGAAAGAAATCCCATTCCCTAAATAAATGTCAAAAAGCCAACTAGAGGTGTGTTAAAATACACAAAAAAGATAGCAATCTTGAAACTCATTTGACGTCATTTCCTTAGCCACTGACCTCTAGCCACATTACAACCTATGAAAGCCCTAATTGATCTCAAGTCTGATGCGTATGCACGTTGTTAATCACAAGTTGGGGTAGGTTATATAGCATTTTCGTTATTTGCATTAATATTCTTCCATGAGGTTATGCCAAGAACATGATGAGTCCATTTGCAACAAAGTTTCACTCCTTTACTAAATTATGCATTCAATTTCTAATTGAGCATCTTTTGATTACATGCTCAGTGAGAAATAAGTCACCATAGTCAGAGTGAATCTTTTGCTGAGAACATCTCTATGAGAGATTTGGAAAGTCAAAACTATCGATGAAGGGTGATTAAAGTGGAATGTTTGTTATACACCAATTCTTGTTTCTAGAATGATCATCTAACTACAAAGGAAATTTCAAATGCTAATGTGTTAAATGCTAATTTTTGCATAGGGATAGTACCAATGGTGAAGAGCGTGCGGACCTTAAAGTCAAAATTAAGGGATGGGTATCTCAATGACCATAATGATAATTTACTTTAGTCAGCAATCTCACATTTACATTTGTTCGACCGAAGTTTGTGGGTAGCTTCACTGAAAACCTTCACGAGACAACACTCGTCCTCTAGGGTAAACTTAGAGGTTTAATGGCTTGTTGCATAAGCTAAATGCAACCGGATAACCTATGAAAAAGGTGTTAGAAATAAATTTACATTTAATTAATTATTATATTACTAGGGACTAGCAATATCTAGGTTGGGGGTGTGATTAATACTCAAATATAGCATATTCTTATGCCCCGTTTTGGACTAATTGTGCTTTGGTGTAGTTTAGGTAATGATATTTTAGGTGTTAAAGTGAACAAGGGTTCAAAGGCATCAAAAAGTACCTTTGAAGGCAATCACAGTATTTTGAGGAGCAAATTGTAAAAGCTTGGAACAAGGAGGCAACGTTCGAACGTTAAATACCATTCGAACAGTCATGAGAAACCAGACCAGATATTATAATCAGTGTTGCAGGAAAGACCCAAGGCCCTGGAGATTCAACTACTACGTTCGAACAGTCATGAACGTTCGAACGTCCACTGGAGCAAGGAAAAGATCAGACTGACTAAAGACATGGCGTGTTGCAGACTTGTAGTCAGAAGGCCCAGACACTTGAGCACCACATTCGAACGGCAACCACCATTCGAACGCACCTGGAATTATAGGAAAGACTAGTCAAGATTCTGCAAGGACCTGGAGGAAGATTTTTATAGAGAACCATGTGTTTTCTGACATAACTGGCAGGCACTGATTCCATCTGACTTTTGAACGGTAGAGAACAAAGACAGCGAAACCGTTCGAACGCGATTTACAGTTCGAACGATATTGATAGACTGCCGACAGAGTGGTTGACTTTTCACTTTGACTTTGACGCCCAACTCTATTCTTTTTACCCCCTCCCTTGCCTTCTCCTTGCCTATATATACCCTTAGTTTGTAGAGCAAGAGAAAAAGAATTTGGCACTCAACATTTAGTAGCCAACACTTCTTATTTGTAGTTCTTCTAATTGTGTTAGTATTATTTCTTTGTTAGAGAGTGGGGAAGTTCAAGTTCCCATTCCTTTTCTTTCCGTTAATGCTTACATTTACATTTGCTTAAGAGTTGTAATTCCTTTATTTACATTTAGTCTTTACATTTATGTTCTTGATTTACATTTAATCTTTACATTTATGTCTTTATTTACTTCTGGTCTTTACATTTATGCTTTTACATACATGCTTTTAATTATGTCTTGCACTTTCATTATTTGAGCTCCCTGCTTGCTTAGAGGAGTGAAACTATTCCACGTTTCTAAAGCTTTACCAAAGCCGTGAAGGGTGAAACGTGATTCACTCATTCTTTGCTGAAGATTAGCTCCTCATTAACTGTACTTTTGCTTCGTGGAGTCCTCTACTTAGAGGGATGAGCATCACTCACTTTTCTAGCTTTGCCTAAGCTATAAAGAGTGAGTAGTTTCTCATTCGATCTTTAGTAAGAGGTGAAGGGTATGCATTGATTACTCGGAGGTTATATTATGTATTGTTCTAATGCTTAATGTTCATATCCCCTTGTTTATTGGATGATTGATTGCATCTAGCAAAGCTAATGTACTTTGTATATTCAAAAGTCTTTCTATGACATGGATGACTCTTGCATGGAAAGACTCCTCGTTTCTAAGCAATTACCCCGGCTGGATCTTTATGACTACCCTTGAATCATCCCTATTATCAAACTTCATTTAAAAGGATGAAATATTAAAGTCATGGTTGGATGTCATGAAGAAATACTTTCTTATTTGTAGGCGCAATAACTCTCGGTGCAAATAATTCTTGTAAACTTCTAGTAAGACATCGGAACCATGACCTTAATAGGCCATCTTTATCTTCCGACTAACTTGCCGTTGACACGGGGGTTAGTTGAGTTATCGAGCATAATTATAATTAACCAGATAATTAAATTCATGTCCCGATCCTTGAGCTAAAGAGTGACTTTATTTCCATTTACCTTGTAAACTTTTGTGAAGAGGATTCAAAATTCTTTTTAGGAAATCATCCACATCTCACCATCTCAAAAATATCAAGGTTACAATCCATTGGTCTCCTTTACTTATTACTTTGAAACACCAACATAGCAAGTTCCCTATGGATTCGACTCAGGACTCAAACCGAATTATTACTACAACTTGACCGCATGCACTTGGGTGTACACATTTTAGATCAAGTCAGTTGCTAGCCCCACTCAGAGATCAGCAGCAATCCTCGTGCTATCACACAATTTTCTCACCCCTTCTAATCCACTTAACCACCTCCATTGGATTAGAACTTCCTTGAAAAGTCGGTGGGCGCTGTTGTAAGAATTTTCGTGTCACCATCATCCTACGATTTTCATTAACATCTCTTTGTCCCATTGGCACTGGTTGTGCCGCCCCATTCTGGGTATGGTTCCCATTATGGTTTTGTATCAGAGTGGTCAAATCCCGCAGTCATTAGTAAATACCATTCATAGCATCTGAACCATGACAACTCCATGTCCTTATCCTTGGCACTACCTACCGTCCATTCTGCATGGCAAGTTATAGTTTAGTTTCTTTCACATACAATAAACCCTAACTAACACTCGAGTCTAAAGCCTAAAACTTGTTGTTAGATTCAATTCTATAATTTCATTCTTCGTAATCCTAACTGTCTAGTGGTAATCGATAACCTATTGCTCCCATGTAAGGCTTAAAGCTAGGACTTTGATACCAAACCTGTAATGTCCGAAAATCCAGCCTAGAAGGCATTATTTCTAAACATCATCCAATCATGAAAGTAACTAACAATAACCATCTATAATATAAAACAGAGCGGGGCTTCAACAAGCCGATCATATGGTATTCATTCATCCAAAGGCTCCCAATACATCTCATTCAAATTCAAAAATCCAAATATTTTCCCCCTAAATCCATCCCATTCAACTTAACCCAACCAAACTTAATCCAACCCAACCCAATTATCACATCTAACCCAAGATTTGTTCTCTGTCCTCTCTCTCCTAGATTGGTAGTAACATTTCTCTCTCATCTCATGCTTCTCTCTTCCCTGTTTGTTCAAACAGCGACGCACAATAGAGAGCCATGAGCGAACACAACTCTGTTCCTCTCTCAGTCTCACTCTCGATATATCTCCTCTCTTTCTCCCTTTCTTCCCCTCTCCTTCATCCTCTACTAACGCAGCTAGTAGCAGTGACATCGCAAGCAACGACGTCAAATCGCCACCATCGCTCTTCTCTCACTCTCCAGGCATTTTTCTTTCCCTTTGTCCCCCTCTTTCTTTCCTCCTCTTCGGCTACCAACACGATCACACCCCTTCATTAGACGACACCCATCCCCACAACTCCAACCATATGGCATATGAAATGTTTGTTGAAATGCTATAGATAAATACTGAGCAATAAATTTCTTATTCCTTTAAAATCTGAGTTTGGTGGTGATTTCTCTATCATTCTCTCGCCCTATTCATATATCCTAGTTGTCTCTCTATCTTCATCACACCCATAGTACACAAATGTCGCGCGCACACACACACACACCCACTTAACCACAACATAGCACACACAAACAGGCACGGGCTATTTATGTCCCAATCTCTCTGCTCTCCCTCCCAAGCTCTCACTGCTCAATCGCACGCACACAAAAGTAGAGACTTAATCGCACAGTCTTCGGTGCAATGTATGTTTACCATAAGATCTAAGTTTCTTTATTTGAACTTCTTTATTGCTAATGTTTAGGAATTGCATCATCTTTTTGAGTTTGGAGTTTTTGGAAATTTTGGGTCATTTTCATCGGATGGGTTTTTTCGTGATTCAAAGTTCAATGTGTGGTTTCTGAAATAACCACCACCCTTACCAGAATCCAATTTCAGTGTCAATGTCGATTCTGCCGGAGGAGGACCCAAATGAGCTGTTTAGCGTTTTTGTTTCTAGTTTAGTCTTTAGGACGATTTGCCACTAAGGCTTCGTCACAGTCATAGAGAAAGTGAAAACGCTTGATCAGAGACCCAGAAGTTTAGGTGTTCCTCTGTGGTTCTCTTTAGCCCACCAATTGAATGATGGTACCATTGTTGGAGTGCTTGATCAGAGACCCACATTTTTTGTACGTAGGCGTAGCCCTTAACGAGAGGAACGACTTTCCCTCTTGTCCCGAACGGATCCGAGCACCATAGCTCTATAGATCGTAGAGAGAAGGTGGAGTTTTTCCCCTTCTTCTTTCTCCCTCTTTCAATCAGCTGAGAGATGGCTGAACAATTGGGGAAAATTAGATTTTTTCCCCTATTTATATATTTTTTGAATACTTAGCCTACAATTGGCTGCGTTTTCATCCCGAAACGATTAAATTTTGCTCCGGTTCAAGTTCAAAATAATTTTTACTTTGTCTTGACTTCATTTATTTTCAAAACTCATAATATTCCTAAAAATTTTCGTATTTGGGACTCCCAGGGTACGACCGTCTCATAAAACGTGAAAAATCCGTCTATCTTGAAATTCGAAAAAAATTGACATAGTGACTAGATTCGCGAGACAAATCCAACGGTGAGTTCCGTTTCATCATCCGAATTCTAGAAAAACTCTGACTTGTGACCCATATCGTATTGATAAATTACCGTTTTTTCCTTTAATTATAAAAGTTTAAATTTATCCGGTTTTACATTATTCCCCACTTAAAAGAATTTCGTCCCCGAAATTCATACGCACATGCACACTTAACCACATGCACTTGAAACTCTACCTAAAATTGTAAACATGTACTTCTATCCTCGAATAAGAACGGATAATTGGCACGAATGGTGTCCTCCCGCTCTCATGTCGCCTCCTCCACTCCCCGATGTTGCCACAGCACCTTCACAAGCCTCACAGTCTTGCCTCAAAAAACTTGCTTTCGGCTATCCATAATTCACACCGGTTCCTCCTCGAAGGTCTCATCCACATCAGCCATCAACTCACCCCAATCCACCACATATGTCGGATCTGGAGTATACTTTTTGAGTATAAAGACATGGAATACTGTGTGAACACCCAAAAAATTTGGCGGTAATGCCAACCTACAAGCTACTGTATCCACCCTCTCGAGTACCTTGAAGGGCCTGATAAAGCTCGATGACAAATTTTCTTATTTCCCAAATCTAACCACTCCCCTCTTAGGTATCACCTTTAAAAAGACGTGATCACCTACCTCAAACTCCTAAGGTTGTCGCCTTCTGTCGATGTAGCTCTTCTATCAGCTTTGAGCCGTAAGAAGACACTTTCGTCTTAATTTTACCTTCTCCAAGGCGTCCTTAATCAATTTCGGACCCATGTAGGGTCTCTCTCCCACCTCCATCTAACAAATCAGAGAACGCTAAGGCCTCTCATACAGTTCCTCATAGGGTGCCATCTGTAAGCTTGTCTCATAATTATTATTATAAGTGAACTCCACTACGAGAACATGCTCTTCCCAGCTCCCATTAAGGTCTACGACGCATGCCTGTAGCATGTCCTCTAAAATCTGGATGGTCATCTCAGATTGACCGTTTGTCTGGGGATGAAAGGGTATACTCATCGTCAACTGTGTCCCCATGGCTCGTTGAAAACTCTCCCCGAAGTGAGCTGTAAACCTGGGGTCCTGGTCTGATACCATTGATATAGGCACCCCATGTAACCAGACTATCTCCCGAATATATAACTTGCAGAACTCCTCCAACCTGAAGGTCATCCGCAATGCCAAAACGTGTGCCAACTTGGTAAGTCGGTCCATTATGTGGCAAATGAGTCACAAAATCTATCATGACATGTTCCCACTTTAACTTAGCTACCTCCAATGGTTGGAGTAATTCTGTCGGCCTCTAGTGTTCAGCCTTCACTTGCTGACACGTGAGGCATTGGCTAACAAAATATCCAATATCTTTCTTTATCCTGCTCCAATAATACTGGCAACGAAGATCATGGTACATCTTCGCGCCACCTGGATGCACAATGAAACTCCTTGAGGATCTCCTCTCTCTCAGATCTGTAGAATGGGGAACCACAACTCTTCCCCTAAACCAAAGACTACCATCTGTGTGAATGGCCCAGCCCTCGTCTCTTGTACCCGACCGTACTCGGTCCCTGATGGACAATACTTCCGTGTCTTGCCCCTGAGACTCAGTCACTCTGCTCAATAAGGAAGGTGTAGCCACCAAACTCTCCAAAGTGCCTTGAGCCTAGCCCACATAGTGTAGCCCAGACTGTCCCACCTTCTCGAGCATCTACCACTCCTGAGAAGCCACATTAGCCAAGACTCCCCGTGACTTTCGACTGAGTGCATCAGCCACCACATTTGCCTTACCGAAATTGTAATGCAAAGTGAAGTCATAGTCCTTTAGAAACTCCATCCACCTGTGTTGTTTCATGTTAAGGTCCCGCTGTGTGAAGATATATTTCAGACTCTTGTGGTCTGAAAACACCTCGAACTGCTCACCGTACAGATAGTGGAACCAAGCCTTCAAGGCAAAGACAATGGCCGCCAACTCAATGTCGTGTGTAGGGTAATTTTGCTCGTGATTCTTTAACTATCGGGAATTGTACGCCACCACCCTCCCGGAATGCATCAAAACACAACCAAGTCTATCCTTGGAGGCATCACAGTACACTGTATACACCTATCCCCTATCCGAGACTATCAATATAGGAGCCGAAGTAAGCCTCCTCTTCAACTCCTACAATGCCTTCTCACATGAATCATTCCACTCAAACTTGACCTTCTTCTGGGTCAATCTCGCTATAGGGGCAGCTAGTCAGGAGAAGTCCTCGATGAACCTCTGGTAGTACCTTGCCAATCTAATGAAACTACTTATCTCAAAGATTGATTTTGGCCTATCCTAACTCATAACTGCCTTAACCTTCTCCGAGTTGACAAATACACCTGAAGTTGACACCACGTGTCCTAAAAATTTCACCTCCGTGAGCGAAAATTCATAGTTGCTAAACTTGGTGTACAACTACTGATCCCTCAAGATCTGATGAATAATCCTCAAGTGACCCTCATGCTCCTCCTTGGTCTTGGATTAGACCAGGATGTCGTCAACAAACACCACAAAAAACTGATCTAAATAGGGTTGGAACACCCTATGCATGAGACCCATGAATGCTGTCGAGGCATTCGTCAACCCAAATGGTATCATGGTGAGCTCGAAATGCCCATACTATGTGTTGAACGCCATTTTTGGGATATCTGCCTCTCTAATTCTCAATTGATGGTAGCCCGTTCGAAGATCAATCTTGGAGTAGACTCGCGCTACCCTCAACTGATCAAACAGATCATCTATCCTCGGTAAAGGGTACCTATTCTTGATAGTAACCCGATTTAACTGCTGGTAGTCTATACATAGTCATAGTGGCTTATTTTTCTTCTTGGCAAACAATACCGAAGCTCCCCAAGGTGTAGTGCCCGGTCTGATAAAACCCTTGTCCAATAATTCTTGTAATTGGACCTTGAGTTCTTGTAGCTCAGCTGGTGCCATCCTATGTGGGGTCATAGAAATGGGCAAAGTGCCAAGATGCAACTTATTGCTGAAATCCACATTCCTATGAGGAGATAATCCCGGTAGCTCGTCCGAAAACACGTCCTCAAATTCACAGACAACTTGAGGTAGGCCTAACTCTTGTCTCACCTCGTCCTCCAGAGTAAGGCTTGCAAGCTAGACCATCAATTGCCCCTGCCATGAAGAGTCATACACGGCTTGGGGCAAAGTGTCATGCTTTTTCCCCTGAAACTTGAAGCAAACACCTTCATGCATATAAGAAGTGACTCTCTTCTAATCACAATCAATGATGACCCGATGTGCCGCCAACCAATCCATCCTAAGGATTACATCAAACTCCGACAAGTCCATGACCCTAAGATCTATGGTGAGTAGGACCCATGAGATCTCTAACTCACACCCCCGACATATCTGTGCAACACACACACTAGCTCCTACGGGCGAATTTACACATAACGGCTCCTCTAAGGTATCAACCTCTAAGCCCAAATCTCTGACACATGGGGTAGAAATGAATGAATGCGATGCACCAGAGTCAAATAATACTCTAGACTATAAGTGAAAGAGTAAAAATGTACCCTGGTGGACTGAATGATCCACTGGCTTAGTTTGAGGTGTGATGGCATAGACACGCCCCTAGGTCTCCAAAGTCTCGGCCTGTATGCCCTGCCCTCGGCCTTGACCCATGGCCTGGCCCATCTGCCCTGACTGTAGAGTCCCCGCTTGAAAAATGGTAAGGGCAGGTGTAGTACCCTAGAACTGGTGCTGACTTCCCTTGCCCGTGACGGGGTAGGGAGGAATATAGTGTGTCTGTGGCTGGCCCATTTTATGATTAGGACTGAGAAGTCCCATAACTTTAGGCCCCAGGTGCATCATCATCAACTGGCGGGACCATCGACTATTGCACGAGAGCATTCAATTCCCCAGCGCCTGGATACAATAGAGGCAATGATGAGAGAATTGTTCGTGCACACCTTTCCTGGAAGGCCTATACCAGGAGAGCCCTCACCTATCTTTGATCCTCCTGCCCCTCCCACCTCCACAGCTGTTGGTGTAGAGGAGGAAGAGGATGATATTAATTCTGATGAGTCTGAAGAATCTGGGGAGGAAGGGGATTATGAAGAAGGTGAATAGTCTGAAAGGATGATGACAGTGATGGAGGAGCAATAGGATGTCTAGTTCTGTTCATTTTTTTTTTTTGAGTTGGAGTATAGGTCACTAGGATGGAGTTGTCTTTGGCCTAGTTGAAGAAGTTGTGGGAAATAGGTCAACTTTTGTCTCTTTTTGATATTTGACTCAATGTACTCCAACTTGAACCACAGTAATGAAATACCATAGATTGTTTCCATCTTGTCCATTTTTATTTTGTGAATTACATTACGATTTTGTATTCTGATTTGTAGACGAATTGCTATGGATTGCTATATTTTGGTCCACTATTTTGCGTTGAGATTGATTTTTGCTAAGGGACTAGAAAAACATAAGTTGGGGTTGTGATTAGCACAAAGTATTGTATAATTCAATGTGCTAATCATTGATTAATTGAGTAATTTTTGTGATTAAAGGATATGAGTTTGACTAAATGTGTTCTTAACTACGGTAGTTGATGTTTGCAGGTAAAGAATGTGAAAAATAGCCTTCTGAAGGCCCCCCAACCCAGTTGAGTGGAATGAGGATGAAAAAGTTAGCATGGAGATAGCTCAGGAGAGGAGAAGAATAGAAAATTAGAAAACCAGTTAAACCGTACCGGTACGCTAATGCTACTGGTGTTGACCTTACTGGTGTTGACTGTACCGGTACGCTAAACCTACTGGTGTTGACCGTACCGGTACACTAAACCTACAAGAGTTTGCCGTACTGGTACGCTCAGCCTAACAGACCCAAAATTTTGTAGATCTTCTCCAACTGCTTTGTTGACCCCACCATACTTCATCCTGCCTCTCTCCTGCACACCCACAACACTATTCATTGTGTTCACACCTTCTCTTAGACTTTAGATGCAATCATCAGTAATGTCAAGAGAGAGAAGAGGGGTTGCTGGGGGAGGAAGACAGCTCTGCCATGCCCGTGTCGAACCCACCTTAATTTGTGCTACTATGATGAGAATCAAATCAAGGATTTGACAGGGGGTCTTGAGGAACGTTTTTGCTAGGGAAAGGGCCTGGATGGATAGAGAATTATGTATTGTATTATATGGAATATAGAAAGAGAAGCTCCAGGCGTAGATGATGATAAATAGTAATTTCTAAAGAGAGAAAGTTACGTTTTTCACGTGTTATTCATTGCATTGGCTTGTAATCTCTTTAAGGATCTTTAGAACTTCATTTAACGTCATTAATGCTAGTTTATTTATGTTGGTTCTTAGTTTAATGGTCTCATTAATGCTTCACCATTAATGTTTCAAGTTCTTCATTTTCCATAGATCTAAAAATGGTTTTGCATCTCTTTCATTCCTAGATTATGAGTTATTGCATTTCGTTACTTTAGATCTTCATTTCATTACAATGCACTTCCATTTTATTGATATTTCCATTTTAAGTATGAGTAACTAACTTTGTTTGTTGGTAAAACCAAGGGGAACCTCTTCTTGGGTATATGATTTCAACTCATTTTTATTCCTCTCTTCAAAAACCAATGGTTCGGTTTGACTAGGTTGAAGGTGGATGATTCGGTGAATCTTTGATAAGCCGTAGGCCTAGTCACAGTTTAAGCTTAGATACTCACCGGCCTCATCCTCGGCTTCCCATGAATCTATCATTCAATCATGCTCGATCGGAGGAATAGTTTGAATTGAGATTGTATACCGAGTGGAGTAACCTCTTGGGATTGCCAACATTTGTTTTCTCATTACATTCTCATTAGCACACACTTCACCAAACAACTCTCAAAGACCAAATATTTTTACTTTCATTTCCACTGAATCACTTCCATCTTGATTTACTTCCTTCCTCGTGGATACGACCTTGGAATACTCTTCCAAGGAAAACACGACCCGCAAAAGTCTCATTGCGATTGGGGAGCATTTTTGTGCATGTACATTCCATATTTACATCATCCCATTTCCATTCTTCCTTGCCCTTTATTTTGACACTATCCCAAGGGGAGGAAGTCCTTCCCTTCGCACATACATTGCATAGTTTGTGATGCAATCCATAAGATGCTCAAGGAAACACAAATTCGAAGATGTGAAAGATAATAGAATTGGGCCGATTACGAGAGCACGAGCAAAGAAGTTTAAGGAGGGCACTCAATGGGCTGGTTCAAGAGGCATGGACTCAAGCAAGTGCGTGGAGGCCCATGGAGCATGATCCACTTGGGCAACAAAGATTCATCAATATAATTCAAGTTCTAGAAGAATCCGACTAAGGTTAAGCTTACATTGGCCCGTTGACGTTAAGGCCTCCAATTTATTTAAAGGATTATTATTTTTAGAATAAGTGGGCTTGAGGATGCTTGGCCCACATGTTTTACTTCTTATGAAATAGGATTTTCGGAGTTACTGTAGCACCGTAATGTTCATGCTACAGTAACGGCGCCCTATTCATTCTTGTTAGGGTTTGATTGTAAGACTTGCATGCCAAGTACTTTCCTTTTAAATTTAGGCATGTGAGTTATTCTTTTTAGGAAAGTAAGAGATATTTCTTTACCCACAAGTAAGAGATATTCCTTAAATAGGATAAGCTATTTTAGAAAGTTTCCTAATCCTTGTAATGACTAGCCTTTATAAATAGGCCTTCAAATCAATGAAAATTCAGATTATGATTCAGCAAATTGTGAGAGTATATTTCTCTTTGGTTCTTTGAAGAACTAGACGAACTTATCGGGATTTCCCGTGGCGTTCACTATCGACTTATCAAACTGATTTCCATACCGTTTGTGGCGTCTTCCTTTATACCAAGGTTCTTGTTTCACAAACAGCGGGTTGAGGTCTATATACCAAGGTTCTTGTTTGTCGTAAACAACGGGTCGAGGTCTTCCATTCAAATCTGAACGTAGAACGATCTTGGGTTCCTTTTCGTTGTTGGTTCTCGTTATTCTTGGCGGGTTTCACATCAGTTTGAGGGATAGAATTTAAGGGTTAACGGAGGTGAGGTTTTACCAACAATCATTTTTGGCGTCGTCGCCGGGGAAGGCAAGTGTCAAATAAAGAAGGCGATTTCCGAACTACGAAGGTAAGTCCCGTGATCTTCATCACGGGCTGAGGTACGTGGTTCGTGTACATATCTTTGTTTGTGTATAAATTCCAAAGTATTTTCATTTATAGACTCTTTGTTGTATGTGGGGACGGGACAAACAACACCGATTGGTTAGGCAATTCATGGACCCCAATATGAATATTAACAAAGACCCACCCGAGGATACAGGTGACAATTTTGATAATGTAGGTGCCAATCCTAACGTCCAAAAGGATGGGGGATTGGAACAACCTAGAAGGCCTAACCCTCGAGTGCATTTTTCCCCATCTAGGAATGAGGGGAACAACATCCCACTTGACCCTCCGACTAGGTCAATGAGAGACTTCCTTTAACCAACCCGATGCATCACACCCTCATCCATTCTTCTCCCAGTCCAAGCTCATCTCTTTATAGTCAAACCAGGGATGTTGAACTTGCTTCCCGAATTCCATGGATTTGAGGGCGAGAACCCTTATTCTCACATCAGGGATTTCAAGGAAATAGTTGCGACTTTCACCCCTAATCATAACATGGAAGAAATAGCTAAGATAAAATTGTTCCCATTCTCCTTGAGTGATAAAGCAAAGACTTGGCTTCAGTCCTTAAGATCTCGGTTTGTGACATCGTGGAAAGAAGCAATATCCGTGTTTTTAAAGAAATTTTTCCCGGTACACAAGACCACCACCCTTAAGAAGAAAATTTAAATTTTTTGGAAAGATACAAAGAGTTGCTACAGTTCATCCCACATCATGGTTTTAAACCATGGCAACTGGTTAATTTCTTTTATGAAGGATTTACACCGGACCATCGACAGATTATTGACATGATGTGCAACGGGGAGTTCTTGAACAAAGAACCCGAGGAGGCTTTGGACTACTTTGATATCTTGTCTGAAAATTCACAATCATGGCACATCACTAATCCTACCGATGTGCTAAGATCTTTGTCTCAGGGGAGTGGCCAACAAAAAGGGGGTGGGATTTAAGAGCTAAAACACCGGGAAGACCTACTTTCGCAAATTTCCAAATTGTCTAGGAAAGTAGAGAACCTTGAGGTGAATAGGAGACGGGAGGTGTCCCAAGTGTCAAGAATTGAGGAGGGTTGTTCTATTTGTGAGAATGTTAAGCACTCTACATCGGAGTGTCCAAGCATTCTGACACTTAGGGAAGCGTACCAAAAACAAGTCCAAGCCTTAAATCAACTGAGGTAATCATTCTCTCCATATTCCAACACTTACAATCTAGGGTGGAGCAACCACCCTAACTTTAGTTGGAGGAATGAGAATCCTATTCCCCATGGGTCCAATTCATATTCATCTCTTGTGCCACCTAAAGAAGGTCAATACCCAAGTCATGGGCAAGTGTCTAGCTCCCAATACCCACGGAAAAATCTGCAAGGGTATCAGTCGACACCACCACAGTAGAATTTTTCACAAAATCCTCCTCCACAAGGTCTTTTTAGTCAAGGACAATCGAATCCATTCACCTACCAACCTCCCCACAAGAGGAATTTGGAGGATGTACTTTACAACTTCATTCAAAGCCAAACCACTTTTAACAAGGACATTTCAACCCAACTCACCAAGATCACTAATGGCATTAGGTTGTCTCAACAAGAAAAGGGGAAATTTCTCACTCAACCCCAAGAAAATCTCAAGGGCCAACATGTGGTCGAAGTGGCCTCACCCACCCAAGAGAGTTGTGAACAACGCAAGGTGATCACCACTCTTAGAAGTGGAAAACAATTTGATAAAACCATTATGCCAAAGGTTTCACCCAAGGCCACATTGCCATTTGAAAAAGAGACTAAGGGTGATGCCAATAAGGGTGGGGTAAGTGAGAAGAAAGAGAGTGAGGCGGTTGAGAAAGAAAAGGTGATTGATGAAAGTGTGATTGTTTCCCCTATCCCTGCTCCTTTTCCTAATTGTTTGAAGCCACCTGTCAAGGTGGCGAATTATGCTGATATTCTTGAAATGTTTAAGCAGGTGAAGATAAACATCCCACTCCTTGATCCCATAAAATTAATTCCATCATGTGCAAAGATCTTGAAAGACTTATGCACAGTAAAAAGGAGGCTCGATGTTCACAAGAGAGCTTTCCTCACCGAGCAAGTAAGCTCAATTTTGAGGACAAACACTCCTCTGAAGTTTAAGGACCCTGGCTGTCCCACCATTGCCATAACCATTGGAGATTGTCGGGTTGAACAAGCATTGCTTGATTTAGGAGCGAGTGTCAACCTCCTCCCCTACTCCGTGTATCAACAACTCAAGCTTGAGGAATTGAAACCTACTCCAATCACCCTTCAATTGGTGGACCGTAGTATACGAACACCGAGGGGAGTAGTTGAAGATGTTTTAGTACAAGTGGATAAATTTTACTTTCCTGTTAATTTTATTGTGCTTGACACTCACCCAGTGGCAAACCTTAGCTTTGAAATCTCTGTAATACTAGGTAGACCTTTTCTTGCCACATCTAATGCTGTGATTAATTACAGGAATGGTCTTATGAAGCTAGCATTTGGGAATATGACAATGGAGCTCAATGTGTTCAACTTGTGCAAGCAACCGGGGATGAGGAGGAAACACATGAGATTTATCGGATTGACACTTTGTTAGAGGTGCACATGGAGTTAATGAGCACTTTCAAATTGAGAGAGGATGAAGTTGTAGAGATGGAGGAAATGGATGAGCAAAAAGACTTAGAAAGTTTGAAAGGGGCAGAAAAGTGGACCCCTACATTTGAAAAACTCCCACACCAAAACAAAAAGATATTCCCATCCGATGTACAAAAACTTAACTTGGAATTGAAGCCATTACCTTCCCATTTGAAGTATTCATACCTTTGGAAGATGAGTCATTTCCGGTGGTGATTTGTTCAACGTTGGATGCAAGGCAAGAAGAAGAGCTTTTCGAGGTGTTGAGGAGACATAAAGGGGCAATTGGGTGGACAATTACAGACATCAAGGGGATAAATCCCACCATTTGCACACACCAGATCTATCTTGAGGAGGATGCACAACCGTTCTAGCAGCCACAAAGGAGGTTGAATCCGATCATGAAAGACGTGGTGAGGGATGAGGTGTTGAAACTACTTGACGTGGGCATCATTTTTCTAATTGCCGATAGTAAGTGGGTTTGTCCCCCGCAAGTAGTACCCAAGAAGTCAGGTGTCACTGTTGTAGAGAATGAGGAGAACAAGCTTATCCCAATAAGGGTGATCATAGGGTGGAGAGTTTATATTGATTACTGGAAGCTCAACTTGTGTACAAGAAAAGACTATTTTCCAATCTCATTCCTTGATTAAGTGCTAGAACGAGTAGCGGGGCATCTTTTCTATTACTTTTTGGATGGATACTTCGGCTACAATGAGATATAGATTGCCCTGGAAAACCAGGAGAAAACCACCTTCACTTGTCCCTACGGTACCTTTGCGTATCGTCGCATGCCTTTCGGGCTATGTAATTTCCCCCGAAACTTTTCAACGTTACATGATGGGGTTCTATAGTAACATGGTGGAGAAGATTGTCGAGGTATTCATGGATGACTTCTCAGTCTTTGGGGATTCTTTCAACAGGTGCTTGGAGAATTTAGAGAAAGTTTGGAGAGATGCGAAGAGAAGAGTTTGATTTTGAATTGAGAGAAATGTCACTTCATGGTGACACAAGGAATTGTTCTCGGGCACATCATTTTGGCGAAAGGAATAGAAATTGACAAATCAAAGGTGGAGGCTATCTCCAACCTTCCTACGCCGAAAGTCGTCAAGGATATCAGGCCGTTTATGGGCCATGCAGGTTTTGACCGTCGATTCATTAAAAATTTTAGTGTATTGGCCCGACCTTTGACTAATTTGTTGTCTAAAGATGTCCAATTTGAATGGTCGGATAGTTGCGACACATCTTTTTCAGAACTCAAAAGTATGCTTGTTACACCTTCAATTATGTGACCACCCAAGTGAGATTTACCTTTCGAGCTTATGTGTGACACGAGTGATTACACAGTCAGGGTACTCCTTGGTCAAAAGGAGGAGAATAGGCCATATGTAATTTACTATGCTAGCAAAACTCTTAATGAAGCTCAAATGAATTATACCACCACTAAAAAGAGTTGCTAGCAGTAGTATTTGCATTAGATAAATTCCGGTCTTACATAATTGGTTCACCGATAGTTGTTTATACTGATCATTCTACTTTGAAGTATCTATTGTCTAAGCAGGATGCCAAACCAAGACTTATCCGGTGGATCCTCCTACTTTCAAAAATTTAATCTGATAATCAAGGACAAGAAAGGAATGGAGAACGTGGTAGCTGACCATTTATCTCGACTGGTGGTGCAAGAGGTCGATGAGCACATTCCCATCCCTGATTCTTTTTCTGATGAGCATTTACTGTCAATTCATTCTATTTGCCCTTGGTATGCTGACATTTGTAATTATCTTGCAACAGAAAAAATACCGACACAGTGGAGCCCTGAAGATAAAAGGAGATTTATGGCAGACGTGAAGTATTTTTACTTCGACAATCCATACCTGGCCAAGTATTGCCCAGACTAGATCATGAGGAGATGCATGCCTGAAAATGAACAGCGGAACATCCTTGCATTCTGTCATTCACAAGCCTGTGGTGGACATTTATCGATAAAGAAAACCTCAGCCAAAATTCTTCAGTTAGGTTTCTGCTGGCCCTCTCTTATTAAGGATTGTATTTCATATTGCAAGGCATGCAACAGATGCCAACGATTGGGTAGTGTGACCCGTTGAAATATGATGCCCCTATCTCCCATGCTTGTCTTTGAAATATTTGACTGTTAGGGCATCGATTTCATGGGTCCATTTCTCATGCCTTTTGGCTACCTGTATATTCTTCTGGTAGTAGACTACGTGTCCAAATAGATAGAGACTATCCCAATCCAGACTAATGACCACCGGGTTGTAGTCAAGATCTTAAAAGAAAACCTTTTCTCGAAGTTTAGGATGCCTCGTGCAATGATTATTGATGGTGGATCCCGTTTTTGTAACAGGCCATTTGCATCATTAATGTTTAAATATGGCGTTACACACAAAGTGTCCACTTCTTACCACCCATAAACTAATAGCCAAGCTGAATTAGCCAATAGGGAGATTAAAAATATTTTGAAAAAAAATGGTTAACCTAAGAAGGAAGAATTGGTCAGAAAAGTTGACCGATGCCTTATGGGCATACCGTACTGCCTGTAAGACTATTTTAGGCATGTCTCCCTACCGGCTAGTTTATGGAAAAGTTTGCCATCTGCCAGTTGAAATGGAGCATAAGGCCTACTGGGCCATAAAGACCTTGAATTTTAACATGAGAATGGCCGGGGAGCAGAGAAAATTAGAAATGAATGAATTGGATGAGATCCGAAGAGATGCATATGAGAGCTCTAAAATTTTCAAGGAACGGGCTAAAGTTTTTCATGACAATTCCATCACGAGGAAGTCATTTGAGCCTGGACAAAAAGTGCTCTTGTATAATTCTCGGCTCTCCATTTTCCAAGGAAAGTTAAGATCTCGGTGGGATGGGCCCTATCTTGTCAAGGTGGCCTACCCCAACGGAGCGATAGAAATCACAAACCCCAAAAGATGGTCAAACATTCAAAGTCAATGGCCAAAGACTCAAGCCATTCTTTAAGGGTTTTGAAGAACAAATGGTGGAGAAGAATTTAATCGACCCGGTGTATTCGAAGTTGGTTGAGGAGTAGAAATTGGTTAACTTTTCTAATGTAACGTTTGTGTTATTTACTTATGTCATTTTTATTTCATGCTACTTACTTTCTATGGTTGTATAGCATTGTTTCTTTTGGATCCAGATCTTGGTGCTTTTGTCAAAAGCTCAAATGCGAGGTGTTCTCTTACGCTTCTCATCTTTTATTGTCCTTCATTGCATACGTTATCTTTTTGTTGCATTAAGGACAATGCATGATTCTAGTTGGGGGGGTGAGGTGCACCATTTGTATGATACACCAAGGTTGTTAAAAATTTTGATTATTTTGATTTTTGCTTGCATCAGTACAAAATATGTGGAAATTTTGAAACTTTTTTATGAGAAATATCGATAAGTTGATCCGCATTCCTTCATGAAGAAGTTGTGGGTTGAATGACATGTTAATTGTTGATTTGAACTTTGTGCCCATGAGCATTCTATGGAAGTTTATCTTAGGCATAAGTATCACATATGTATTGATTTTAGAACTCATCTGTATGCGATTTTGAATTTGTAATTTTTGCAATTTACGAATTGGATTCATGTTTTAAGCTTGACATAAGTAGTAGAGATGAGTAAGGACCCATGAGAGCTTTAGTGTCAAACCTTTTTCGAGGGAAATTACAATTACTCAGAGAATAATTTTCAATGTCAAATTTGTTCAATAGTCTCATTATGCTTGTTTTGGTTAGTTGCATTGGGTTAGTAGACTAATTTGTCTTGAGCATATAATGCCTTCCCATGCGGACCTGGAAGTGATCTTAGGCCATCGCTGAATATTTTGAGCCTTAGCCCTTTTCTTGTGTAAATTTTATCCCTAGTGCCTTGATTGAGCCTAATTTTTTTTTTAAATTTGTTTCTACGCCACATATTCAACCAAGCCAAAGAAAATAAGAAATACTTACCTTACCTTGGTTGTTCCTAAAGAGGATATGAGAGATTGTAAAAGAAGGAACTGTGGTGTGAAAATGCAAACAAAGGGATGAATGAGGATTGAAACTCATTGAGTTGAACCGAAAAGAATGAAAAATATAAGAAAAGGAGAAAAATGGGTGAAATAAGAGAAGAGAAGAAAAAGAAAAAGAAAAAGGAAATGTCATGGAAAAAGAAAGAAAGGATGCTTAGGGAGTGGTGATGATATGATAGTCAAAATCCCATGAAAAGGGAAGTGTTTTTCCAAGATTAAAAGTCTCTCACTCGGAACAACTCTCTTTGTTGCTCATATCCTTCATTTCTTTTACCTATATATCACCCAAGGCCCCATTATAACCTTTAAAAGTCCTAAGTGATCTAGAGAAGCATGGGAGGTGCATAATTTCAAAGAAAAATGATGAGTCATGTCTTACTATCTAATGCACTAGCATTCTATTCATGAGACTATGCCAATGCCCCTTCATTTTCACATATGAACTTCTTTTTTTGGATTGCATGTGAGCACTTTGTTTTTGAATACAAGATTCTATATCACATGTACACATGGAGTGTATACCAGGATAACTTGATTGCGTTTATTGCTTAAGAGTGTCCCTTGGTGAGTTTTGCATTGAAACTGAGATTGTCTAGCCTTTCGAATGTGAATTCTGTTTGTAAATGCTCAAATTACTCGTTTAATTTATTTGCACACAAGTTGAAAATTAATTTGTAGGTGCATACTTTAGACTAGTATCTAAGACCATGGGGTTGTTCATGTTCTCCTTGTTCAGTCATTTGAGAAATTTGTCATTTAGCTCTATGTTTGAAGAATGGGGGAATATTGCTCAAGTTGATGGTATTGGACATCATTTGGGAATGTTTTGTTTATGATCTTTTTTATGTGCATTTTGGATGATGATTTTGATAGGTTGAGCTAGGAATTCATCCCTTGCTTATTAAATGAATCAAAACTTTAAATCGCAATGCAATTCTGGTAATAAACTGGGCACGATGGTTCAATTTGGGGTTTATAAGTGCGGTGTTTGTTTAGAGTGTGGTTGAGGTCATGTAGAGGATGTTAGAATGTATAGAGAGTTTTTACAGTGAAATGAAGTGGTGAAATATTGCTCAGCAGGAGATTTATGAAAACTCAGCCAAATTGTACCAGTTCGCGTACCGGTACGATGAGGCTACTGGAGTTCGCCGTACCGGTACGCGTCGTCTGACACACCAAAAGTCGGGGTTTTAATTTAAATCCTCAGCTTAAACCCTTCATTTCCCACCATTATTTTGGCCCTAACTTTTCCTATCTCTTACCCGAAACCCTCTCAACCATCCAAATCCTCTCTTCCCCCCTATAAATTCACAAGCATCTCCACCTTAAAGCCCTAACCCTAGGTACGTATTTTCCCCAAATCTTTGAAAACATCCATTTCTCTCTAGTTCTCTCCAAAGAGCTTCAACCGTTCACCTGCTTGTGGGTTCTTTTGAAACCCAAGAACTGATTAAGGGTTGGATTCTTCACTTTAGCGGCATATTCATTATCCATGGCTCGGACCAAGACCATAGGATTTGAATCATCTCCACCCAGAGGCCCTGGTGGTAGCAAGAGAACTGGTGAGGGGTCTAGCATTGATAGAACAGAGCAGAGGAAGAAGGCTAGGAATGAGGCTAAGGAAAGGCTGATTGGGGAAAAAAGAGTCACCTGTGAAAGGTATTTGGATTCTATCTCTCTTACCCCTAGGAATGAGGCGGTTCAAATCATTACTAATCATGGTAGGGGTTTTTAGTTTGAACCTGTGGATGGCTATGATCTGTCATTGTGTAGAGAATTTTACCAATTGCGGGTGGCTGAAGTGAATGGAGAGGAGGTGTTGAAAGCCAATGTGCGGGGGAAAAAGCTTGTGGTGACCCCTGATGTCATTGTCGAGCTTTTGGGTGATTACCAAAGACCACCTGATACCACAACTGTCTACCCTGATAACAAAACCAAGGATAAAAAAATGCCTAACTTTGTGGAGATGATGTATGATGATCCTAGCACTTTCAATGGAAATGTCCAAAGTGGGAAGTTGAAGGGTACGTTTGGACTGTTGAACAAGCTCCAGCATTACAATCTTTTGCCTAGGGGTGCTAAGAAGATACCAAACTTAGAAAAAATGAGTCTCTAAGAGGCAGTGGTGACTGTGAAGGCAATTGACTTTGCGCTTCTAATTTGGCAAGAGATGAAAATCTTTGCGGAGACTAAAAAACCTATGACCAAACTACCCTTTGGGAACTTGGTAACCTGGATTTGCCTGAAATTCAAAGCCAAGCCTTTTGCTAAGATAACTCCTCTAGAGGCTGGTGCCATTGGTAGGACCAACAAGAAGAAGAGAAAGGCAATGAGCAAAGGGAAGCAGGCTAAGACCATGGGTACTAGCACTGGGGCTCCGGGTGCATTGTTATCGGTTGGACCATCGACTATTGCCCCAGAGTGGTCAATTCCCCAGCACCTGGATACAATAGAGGCAATGATGAGAGAATTTTTCATGCACACCTTTCCTGGAAGGCCTATACCAGGAGCGTGATTGGTTGATAATAATGTCGTTCCCTACCTCTCAACACCACCGTCAAACGTGTATGGCTTATGTGTGAAGGGAGTGTCACTCTCCCTCGGGATGATGCAAGAGATAGGAAACAACGGATGTGAATGGTGGAAAATGGATGAACAAAATATGTGTGAGATGAAATGTGGAATGTGCACAAAAGCGCTCCCCAATCGCAAGGAGTCTTTTGTGGTCGGTGTTTTACTTGGAAGAGTATTCCAAGGTCGTCTCCTCAGGGAAGGAAAGGGAGTTTTGTAAAAGTGATTTTGCAAAAGTGAAAAGAAGGTGTAAAATCTTGTATTTGAGTTCTGTGTTTGGTTTGTAAATGAAAATGCAAGAAAACAAGTGTTGGCTAATCCAAAGGATTCATTCCAATGGGAATACCAAATCAACTCAAAGTCTTCCTCCGATTGAGCATGAATGAACGATTGATTCGGGGGAAGCTAGGGACGAGATTGGTGAGTATCTAAGCATAACCCGTGACTAGGCCTACGGGATATCAAAGACTCACCAACTCCTCCACTCTCAACCCCATCAAACCGAACCATTTGACTCAAAAGGGAGGAATGAAGAAGAGTTGAAATGAAATCCCCAAGAGGAGGTCTTCCCTTTGATTAACCAACTTAAATCCTAACTACTCATATTAAAAGCAAGACATTCATAATGCAAAGAGACAAGGATGAAATAGAGATTGAAACTTAACTACATGCAAGAAATCTTAAACTAAGAAGAGAAATCAACAATACCCATTTTAAACTAAGAAATGAAGAACTTGAAAGCATAAATGGTGAAATCTAAGTTACACAACTAAACTTGAAGTAAATGACATTAAGGTAATAAAATGAAGATTACAAGAGTATGAAAGCTTACTACAACAATAGCAAGTGAAATAGACTACATGCAAGAAATATTAAACTAAGAAGAGAAATCAACAATACCCATTTTAAACTAAGAAATTAAGAACTTGAAAGCATAAATGGTGAAATCTAAGTTACACAACTAAACTTGAAATAGACTTGAAGTAAATGACATTAAGGTAATAAAATGAAGATTACAAGAGTATGAAAGCTTACTACAACAATAGCAAGTGAAATGGGAGAAGAAAATGCAAAACAAAATTTACTCTTCATCATCTTCAACCTTGCAACTCTCTCTCTCTATATCTACTCCTAAGCTTAGGTAGCCAACTCCTTCAAATGCAGAATATTGTTGTATATATGGAGTGTATGCCTTGCCAAAAATGTACATGAGGGTCCCTAGGGTCTGTGTGAAAGGCCACCCATCAATGGTAGGTGATTTTGATGGGTCACACAGGCTAGGACAGAGCTAGCCTGCAACCCCATGTGCAGCCCATTCCTCTCCCATGCTT
>CM042197.1:25095114-25148330 GCA_023539305.1 Ilex asprella
AAGATTACAAGAGTATGAAAGCTTACTACAACAATAGCAAGTGAAATGGGAGAAGAAAATGCAAAACAAAATTTACTCTTCATCATCTTCAACCTTGCAACTCTCTCTCTCTATATCTACTCCTAAGCTTAGGTAGCCAACTCCTTCAAATGCAGAATATTGTTGTATATATGGAGTGTATGCCTTGCCAAAAATGTACATGAGGGTCCCTAGGGTCTGTGTGAAAGGCCACCCATCAATGGTAGGTGATTTTGATGGGTCACACAGGCTAGGACAGAGCTAGCCTGCAACCCCATGTGCAGCCCATTCCTCTCCCATGCTTCATTAATGCCAAGCCTTCCAAGTCTTCCAAATGTGTAAGGGAGGCGTGCTCTTGTGTCAGGAAATGTTGGGGGGCAAGTGGGAGAAGTGTAGGTGGGACCCCCAAGCCTCAAAGTTGAGTTACAGGCTGTTTTTCGGCCAGAAGGTTCGTGGTACCGGTACTATTTTTCTGCACTGGACCACCTTCCGTAGAAATGACATAACTCTTTATCTAACCGTTGGATTGAGCTGAAATTTTGACACGATACAGAAAACATTCAGATATACAACTTTTATGTTTTGAACTGTTCTAGATTCTGACTAGATCATGGTAAAAATGGAGGATAACCGAGGCAGTGCTTCCCAGTGATGTGGCAGCTGGTGCCTGTATTCCAAAACACCAATACTTCCTTGATTTCTTCACTTTTAAGCCTCCAATTCCTCATGTATTGTGTCCATGCCATTACCACACATCCAACATAGTTGCAAGGTCCTAAAATCCAACATTTAAGCTATCAAAATATGCAACATCGAGAATTCAACATTATTCATAACATAGGCTAACACTAAGTAATTAAATGCAAAAGTTGAGTTATAATGAATGTAATGAGGCCATGAAATATGCAATATTATGTGCTCATCATAGAGCCTCACCTGTCATTGATCCTCTTGCCCCTCCCTCCTCTACAGCTGTTGGTGTAGTGGAGGAAGAGGATGATATTAATTCTGATGAGTCTGAAAAATCTGGGGAGGAGGGGGATTATGAAGAAGGTGAATAGTCTGAAGAGGATGATGACAGTGATGGAGGAGATGGGGAGGAGCAGTAGGATGTGTAGTTCTATTCGTTTTTTTTTCAAGTTAGAGTATAGGTCACTAGGATGGATTTGTCTTTGGCCTAGTAGAAGAAGCTGAAGGAAATAGGCCAATTGTTTTCTCTTTTTGATATTTGACTCTATGTACTCCAACTTGAACCATAGTAATGAAATGCTACAGTTTGTTTCCATCTTGTCCATTTTTATTTTGTGAACTGCGTTACGATTTTGTATTCTGATTTGTAGATGAATTAATATGGATTGCTATATGTGGGTCCATTATTTTTCGTTGAGATTATTTTTGCTAAGGGACTAGGAAAACATAAGTTGCGGGGTGTGATTAGCATAAAATATTGAATGATTCAATGTGCTAATCATTGATTAATTCAGTAATTTTTGTGATTAAAGGACAGGAGTTCGGCTAAATGTGTTCTTAACTATAGTAGTTGATGTTTGCAGGTAAAGGATGTGCAAAATAACCTTCTTAAGGCCCCTAAACCCAGTTGAGTGGAATGAGGATGAAAAAGTTAGCATGGAGATAGCTCAGGAGAGAAGAAGAACATAAAATTAGAAAACCAGTTAAACCGTATCGGTACGCTGATGCTACAGGTGTTGGTCGTACCGGTACGCTAAACCAACTGTTGTTGACCGTACCGGTACGCTAAATGATTAACTCTCAAAATAGCATACTCTTATGCCATGTTTTGGACTAATTATGCTTTGGTGGAGCTTAAAGAATGATGTTTCAGGTCTTAAAGTGAACAAGGGTTCAAGGACACTAAAAACTATCTTTTGCAGGCAACCGCAGCATTTTAAGGAACATATTGTAGAAACTTCGAAGAAGGAAGAAACGTTTGAACGTTCAACACCGTTCGAATGGTCATGATGAACCAAGCCAGATGCTACAATCTTTGTTGCAAGCAAGATCCAAGATCCTGGAGTTTCAAATCCAACGTTCGAATGATCATTAACGTTCGAACGTCAACTGCAGCAAGGACAAGATTAGACTAACTGAAGACATGGCGTGTTGCAGACTTGCAGAGTTACAATCAAAAGGCCCAGGCACTTGAGTGCCCCGTTTGAACGGCAACCACCCTTCGAACGCCCCAACAATTATTGGACAGTTCAGTCAAGAATCTACAAGGATCTGGAGGGAGATTTACATGAAGACTTGGAGGAAGATCTTAGACAGAAACCATGTGTGGACTGACATAACTGGCATGGACTGCATCCTCCTGACGTTTGAACGGCAGAAACCAAAGACAAAGGGACATTTCGAACGCTGTAAACGTTCGAACGGTGTGGACAGACTGCCTGCAGAGTGGTTGGCATTTCACTTTGGCTTTGACGCCCAGCTCTATTCTTTTACCCCTTCCCTGCCTTCTCCTTGCCTATAAATACACTTAGTTTTGTGCAGAAAGGGGGGGACTCATGGGTGGAACCATTTGAGGGATTCATCACTTAGCATTTCATTTCATCCATTTCAATTCTTGTCTTAGTCTTTCTTTTTGTTAGAAGAAGTGGGGAGTTTAGATTCCCACTCATTTCCTTTACGCTAATGTTCACATTTACATTTACCTAAGAATTGTAATTGTAAATTTATATTTATGTTCTTGATTTACATTTAGTCTTTACATTTATGACTTTATTTACTTCTAGTCTTTACATTTATGCTCTTACATACATGCTTTTACTAATGTCTTGTACTTTCATTATTTGAGCTCCCTTCTTGCTTAGAGGAGTGAAACTCTTCCACTTTTCTAGAGCTTTAGAAAAGCCAGGAAGGTGGAACGTGATTCACTTGTTCTTCGTTGAAGATTAGCTCTTTGTTAATTATATGTTTACTTTGTGAGATGCTCTACTTAGAGGGATGAGCATCACTCACTTTTCTAGCTTTATCAAAGCTATGAAGAGTGAGTAGTTTCTCATTCACTCTTCAGTAAGAGGTGAAGGACATGTGTTGATTATCCGGATATCATACGATGCTTTGTTCTAATGCTTAATGTTCATATTCCCTTGCTTTTGGATGATTGATTTCATCTAGCAAAGCTAAAGTACTTTGTAAAATCGATAGTCTTCCTATGACACGGATGACTCCTACATAGAAAGACTCTTCGTTTCAAGGCAAGTACCCCGGCTAGATCTTCATGACTACCCTTTAATCATCCCTCTTTACCAAACTTCAGCTAAAAGGATAAACTATTAAAGTCCTGGTTGAATGTCATGAAGAATTACTTGTTTGTTTTTACGCGCGATAACTCTCGGTACAAATAATTCTTGTAAACTTCTGGTAAGACCTTAGAACCATGACCTTAATAGACCATTTCTATCTTCTGATTGGCTCTTCGTTGACACAGGAGTTAATTGAGTCATCAAGCAAAAATATAAGATTTCAGATAATTAACCACATGTCCCGATCCTTGAACTAAAGAGTAATTTCTCTGCCATTTGAATCAATCGTATATTTTGTCTAGAAAACTCTTTGAAAGGAATTTAATATTCTGTTCAAGGAATTCACCCACATCTCACAACCCTAAAATTTCTAAGGTTACAATCAATTGGTCTCCTTCACCGTTTACTTTAAAAACATCCAAACTACTAGTTCCCTGTGGATTCGACTCCTGACTCAAACCGAATTATTACTACAACTTGACCGCCTGCACTTGGGTGTACACGTTTTGGATCAAGTCAAGTTTTTGGCACCGGTGCCAGGGAACCTTGTAAAGGTGTTTTACAGGTAAAAGGTAAAAAGACCTTTTCTTTTCTTATATATTCTTTTGTTTACTATAAATAAATTATTTTTGCTTTCATTTATTTTATGTCTGAGAACGCTTCCCACTATAAAACTTTGTCGGCAGAATCTTCTGGATTTGTGAACCAATCTGAACCAAATTCACCAAGATCAATAGCAGACTCTAGTGAAAGTATTATGACAAATGTTGATAGAAATGGAGAGGTTCCCGTGAGGGAAGAGGAGGTGCCTACCGTTCGAAATTTGAGGGATTATCTGAATCCCACAAGAAATAGTGTCCCCTCATGTTTTGTATTTCCTCCAGATGCACCCCCCCTTTACAATAAAGTCGGGGACTGCACAATTGTTGCCTATTTTCCATGGATTAGATACTGAAAATCCATATTTGCATATGAAAGACTTTGAAGAAGTGTGTGGAACATTTCAAGATAATTCTGAACTTGCCAAGATGAAACTTTTTCCTTTTTCTCTAAAGGCCAAAGCTAAACAATGGCTAAATTCTTTAAAATCCCTTTCCATGCCCACCTGGCAGATATTTCAAAATGAATTTTTAAGAGAAATTTTCCCCCTACATCGGACTAACATGCTAAAAAGACAAATTATGAATTTTTCGGTGAAAGATAGGGAAACATTTTACCAAAGTTGAGAAAGATTTAAAGAACTGCTCTAAGCCTGTCCACACCATGCTTTTGAAAATTGGACTCTAGTAGGATTCTTCTATGACTCTTTACCCACCAGATTGCGACAGTTTGTCAAAATGATGGCCCAAGGAGAATTTATGGGAAAAAGTTCGAAGGAGGCATTCTTCTTCTTTGAAACTATATCTGATAGTTCTCAGATGTGGGACTCAGCCTCCCCTACCACCAGTGAAGCTAAACCATCTACTTCCCAAGGGGGAAAGTATATCTTGAAAGAGGATGATGACTTGAGGGCAAAATGTCCACCTTATCTAGAAAGTTTGAAGCCTTAGAGATGAAAAAAAATTCTTCAAGTTGAAATGGGTCTGCCCACATAACAAGTGTGTGGGATTTGTGCATTAATAGGACATCCTACCATCCCTGCATTCAAAGAAGTCTTGTTGGAACAATCAAATGCAATTTTCAATTTCAACAAGCCTTACAACAACCCATACTCTGAAACATACAATCCAGGGTGGTGGAACCACCCGAACTTCAGTTGGAGGAACACACAACCAATTCCCATGAACCAACCACAAAATTCACAACCACCACCTCAAGGACCTCCTGCATATCAACCATACCAACCACCGCACCAAAGGAACCTTGAAGATACAATGAACCAGTTCATGCAAACTCAGATGAACTTCAATACACAGACCACCCACTCCTTTGAAGATCTTAGAAGTCACATCCAAAAGATGACCCAATCCATGGCTACACATGAAAAGGGCAAATTTCCTGCCCAACCAAAACCTCCACAAGATCAAACTCAAGTTGTCACTATACTAAGAAGTGGTAAAGTGATTGACAAAACTGTTAGAGACATGTTGTTTCCAAAATCAAAACCTGAGTCAATCCCAATCAACTCAACAGTTGAACCTAAACTTGTAGATGGAAAGGAACCTGAGCCGGAGAAAGAGCAAGAACCAGAACCTTCTAAATAAGAGGAACCTTCACATCTAATTTCTGCTTCTTTCCTACATAGACTCCAGGCCACCCAAAAGGTGAACCATCAGCCTGAAATTTACGAGCTTTTCAAGCAAGTAAAACTCAACATCCCACTTCTAGATGCAATCCAACAAGTACCATCTTATGCCAAGTTTCTAAAAGACTTGTGCACAGTCAAAAAAAGCCAGAATGTCCAGAAAAGCGCCTTCTTAATTGAACAAGCCAGTGCCTTGCTACAATGCAAAACCCTCCAAAATACAAGGACCCTGGATGTCCAACTGTCTCATGTGTCATTGGAGATTTCAAAATAGAACAAGCACTGTTAGATCTTGGGGCTAGTGTCAATTTTCTACCTTATTCTGTCTACCAACAGTTGGGTTTGGGTGAACTCAAACCCACTAGTGTCACACTCCAGTTAGCAGACAGATCTGTTAAAATCCCTAGGGGTATTGAGGAAGATGTACTTGTCCATGTGAATAATTTTATCTTCCCAGTTGACTTCATTGTTCTAGATACTCAACCAGCATCACATGCAGAGAATCTAATCCCTGTCATCCTTGGTCGACCCTTCCTTGTAACTTCTAATGCACTAATTATATGCAGGAATGGAGTCATGAAATTAACTTTTGGGGATCTGACCCTTGAACTAAATATTTTCATTATTGTTAGACACCCAGGAGAGGATGAGGAAGAAGGGGAAGTAAACTCCATTGAATCGATGATACAACAACATTTGATTGACATGTTCAGTGAGACTTTGCTCAGATCACCTTTGATTGAGTCTGACTCAGCTGAGTCAAAACAAAAAAGTTGTCCTACTCACACTAATGAGACATGGGTGCCCAAATTTGAGGAACTTTCACCAAATAGCACAAAGCCAATCTCATCAAGTGACAGGCCACCTAAGCCTGAATTGAAACCTCTTCCATTCGACCTCAAGTATGCATTTTTAGGAGAAAACATGTCATACCCAGTGGTAATTTTATCTAAGTTCACAGACTTGCAAGAGTCTAAACTGATTGAAGTTCTTAAAATACATAAAATCACCATTGGGTGGACCATCTCTGATTTGAAAGACATAAGTTCGTTAGTCTGCAATCATGCAATATATCTTGAAGAGGATTCAAAATCTTCCCGTCAAATGCAGAGACGACTTAACCCTCACATGAAGTAAATCGTGAGAACAGAAGTACTCAAACTCTTAGATGCAGGAATAGTTTTTCCCATCTCCGATAGAAAGTGGGTAAGTCCAACCCAAGTTGTGCCCAAAAAGTCTGGGGTAACAGTAGTAAAAAATAATGCCAATGAACTAGTGCCAACTCGAGTCGTCACAAGATGGCGAATGTGCATTGATACCGAAAACTGAATTTAGTAACTAGAAAAGACCATTTCCCTCTCCCATTCCTTGACCAAGTTCTAGAAAGAATTGCGGGCCATGAATTTTACTATTTTTTGGATGGGTATTCTGGGTACAATCAAATTGAGATTGCCTTAGATGTTCAGGAGAAAACCACATTCACATGTCCCTTTGGAACCTTTGCATTTAAACGAATGCCTTTTGGACTTTGTAATTCTCCTGCAACATTTCAAAGGTGCATGCTAAGTTTGTTTAGTGACATGGTTGAAAAATTTCTGGAAATATTTATGGATGATTTCTCTGTCTATGGTGACTCATTTGATCTATGTCTGACAAATTTAGAAAAGGTCCTAGTAAGGTGTGAAGAAGCTAACCTAGTGCTCAATTGGGACAAATGTCATTTCTTGGTAGCACAAGATATTGTCTTGGGTCACATTGTGTCGTCTGAGGGCATGAAAGTTGATAAGGCAAAAATTGATCTAATTGAAAATTTGCCAGCACCCAAGACTGTAAAGGATGTCCGGTCATTTCTAGGACATGCAGGTTTTTACAGGAGATTCATAAAAGACTTCAGTACCATAGCTAAACCTATGTGCCATCTCCTAAGTCAGGATGTAATTTTTAACTGGAATGAAGCTTGCCAAAAATCTTTCGAGAAGCTAAAGGGCATGCTAATTTCTGCCCCAATAATGTAACCTCCTGACTGGACTCTACCCTTTGAACTAAAGTGTGATGCAAGTGATTATGTTGTAGGTGCTGTGTTAGGGCAAAGAAAATATAAGAAACCCCATATAATCTACTATGCAAGCAAAACTTTGAATGATACTCAAATGAATTATTCAACAACTGAAAACGAATTGCTTGCTGTAGTTTTTGCTTTGGAAAAGTTTCGTTCTTATCTCGTTGGTTCTTTTGTTACTATCTTTACTGACCATTCAGCCCTAAAATTCTTGCTCACAAAGAAAGATGCCAAACCAAGGCTCTTAAGATGGATACTCTTGCTTCAAGAATTTGACCTTGTCATTAATGATAAGAAAGGGGTCAAAAATGTGGTGGCAGACCATCTTTCCAGATTAACATATGAATTTCATGAGGATGGACTGCCAATCAATGAGAAATTCCCCGATGAACAACTATTCAAATTGATGAAACCCCATGGTATGCAGACATTGCTAACTTTTTAGCTACTGGAACATTTCCTCCATCATTCACTCCCATGGACAAAAAGAAATTTTTGAGGGAGGTTCGGAATTTCTTTTGGGAAGATCCCTATGTATTCAAATATTGTAAGGATCAAATCATAAGACGTTACATTCCAGCTCAGGAAAGCAAACAGGTAATATCATTTTGTCATTTTGAAGCATGTGGTGGCCACTTTTCATCAAATAAAACCGCTGCAAAAATCCTGCAGTGTGACTTTTATTGGCCTACACTTTTTAAAGATGTCCATGCATTTTGTATAACATATGATAGATGCCAAAGATTAGAAAATATTTCAAAAAGAAACATGATGCCCTTAAACCCAATTCTGGTGATTGAAATTTTTGACTGTTAGGGCATTGATTTTATGGGACCATTCCCATCTTCCTTTGGCTATCTATACATTTTTATGGCAGTAGACTATGTTTACAAATGGGTTGAGGCAATTCCATGCCGAAATAATGATCACCAAACGGTGATAAGATTTTTAAAAGAAAATATTTTGTCCCGATTTAGAATTCCTAAAACACTCATAAGTGTTGGAGGTTCTCATTTTTGCAATCTTCCCATACACCCCAAGAAACAATATCTGATTTTTCACAAAGTTGCAACTCCTTATCACCCACAGACTAGTGGACAGGCGAAATTAGCTAATCGGGAGATCAAATTAATTTTGGAAAAAATTGTGAACCCAGATCGCAAAGATTGGTCATCAAGACTGACTAATGCACTCTAGGCATATCGTACTGCTTTTAAAACAATTTTGGGCATGTCTCCCTATCGATTAGTCTATGGAAAACCGTGTCACCTACCTGTGGAGTTGGAACATAGGGCGTGTTGGGCCATTAAAGCAATGAATTTTGACATGGACAAGGCTGGACTTTCAAGAAAACTTCAAATAAATGAATTGGAAGAATTGAGAAATGAAGCGTATGAAAATGCTAAAATTGCAAAGAGCAAGATGAAAGTTTTCCATGACAAGAACATTGTACGAAAATCTTTTGAACCTTTCCAAAAGGTCCTGTTGTTTAATTCGAGACTACGCCTCTTCCCTGGTAAGTTAAAATCAAGATGGACTGGACCTTACGTTGTCAAAAAGGTGTTTGATCATGGAGCAATAGAAGTGGAAAACCCACATAACGGTAATATCTTTACTGTTAACGGGCAGAGGTTAAAACAATTTTTGGAAAACCTTGTTACAAATGTGGAAACCATTAACTTAATGGACCCCGAATATCACTCCGAGAATCACGCCTGCCAACACTCAAAAGGATCAGATCAGGTAAAAACCCGACCCGATGAGACACCATCATGAAACTCCCATCACCCTTTCCCATCGTTTCCCATCTATCAGCATTGAGCCCACCCCACACCCGCCTATTTAATTCCCCAACCCCCATTTTCTGTCCACTCCACCGCCTTTACTCTTCTGCTTTTCTTCTAGTAAAATCGAAACATTGGGGACAATGTTCATTTCAGGTTGGGGGTGTGATAACTTGTAGTTTATAATTTGCCTGTGTTTTGTACTTGTAGTTCATATTTTGCCTGTGTTTTGTTCTTGTACCCGTGCCAAATTTTTTTTTATTTTTTGTTACCTTGCTATATCTAGGAGTCAGTTTAAATTGTCTTTTTGACTGGAAGACGTTAAAGAACCAGATAGTGAGTCTAGGAATCATGGATGTTAAACTTTTTTGGTTTAGTCTAGGAGCTCTATGCAATTTTTCATTAGATGTGCATAATGTGATCATGAGAAAAGCAAGGCTGGTAAGGAAAAATGAGATCCGAGAACAGCAAGCAAAACTCCTTTGTGGTAGAACCACTTTTGCTAAATGCTGACGTGCCAAGAGACTTGGTGCCTGTAAACAATGTGGTCGAGTATTTCATGATAAAAGATACAATCAGTACTCTGAACTGATTTCTGGTCGCGCACTCGATCGATTAGACTGGATAGTGTATGGGCAGAGTAAGGATTATCCTGACACGCCATCCTATTCCAGTGTTATGTTTAACCAGTTTATGTGACGAGAGATTGGAAGAGTCACTGGTAGTTCAAGCTACACAGAGGATGACTCAGATTAAGATTACTTCCTGATAAGCTGTGGAAAACTTTTGTATTGAGGAATGAAAGCCAATGGTCCAAATTTTGGTGAATAATATGAAGTTTATGTGCATATTTTTTTTATTTTTTTTAATTACTGCAATGAAAATATGGGCCGAGTAAGGAATGTCCCAAAACACCAACCTCAAGTGTGGGTGGGGATTTATCCTAAGACGCCATGAATTTTTGTTTTGAATTTGTGATATTTTATCCTTCTATGATTGTGTATAGTGTAACAGAAAATTTTAATTTTGAACTACCGTTCGAACATTGTTACCGTTCGAACGGTATCTGCTAGCAGTACTTTACCTTTGATTAACTCTATGATGAAAACATTGTGGAAAACACAAAGTACTAGGAGCAACACATTTGAGTTTTGGTTTAACCGTTTGAACGTTTAGTACCGTTCGAACGCATGATGCTTGCAGTACTTTGTGACTGATGAGCTTTCTGATGGAAACACTATAGAAAGCCCAAAGTATTGGGAGCAACACATTTGATTGTTTGGTTAAACCGTTCGAACGTTGAGTACTGTTCGAACGATTGGTTAAAATTCTTCATGGAACGTTCGAACGTTTACAGCGTTCGAACGGTACAACGCGAACTATAAAAGCCTAATCATCTTTTTTCATTTCAGAAATCCCCAAATCAGTCTGAAACTCTCCAAACCCTAGGGCTCGATTTCTTATTTCTCATACCCTAATCTTCCCATACACCCCAAGAAACATCAATTAGACTCTCCCCTTCCCTTCTCTAGCTAAAAAACACCTACCTCAGACCTCAAGACCTAAGATTCAGTCCTCCATCAGACTCCCTGATTGGCACAGAACCTTGTATACTCATATGTGTTAATCATATTGTTCTTAACTGCTTTTGAAAATTAAATGAGAGGAATTATGCAATTTGAGTTCTTAACGATGTTATTTTGTGTTTGCAGTTAAAAAGGGCTTTGTGTGTCGTCTTAAAGCCCTCCCAAACCACTAGAGATGATTGGGGGTGAGGGAATTGCCAGAAGGAAGCTCAAGAGTAAAGAAATCAGGAAGAGGAACAAAGCAGCAGAAACAGCTCTGGAGCACTGCTCCGGTACCCCTAAGCTATTGGAGTTCGAAGCTCTGGAGCACTGCTCTGGTATTCTTAACCTATTGGAGTTCGAAGCTTCGGAGCACTGCTCCGGAGCAATCCGCCTGACCGACCCCATGTTTTGCTGAGCCGTTCCACCTGCCTTGTGGGTCTCACTAACTCATCTACCACCTTTCTCCTGTACGCCCACAATACTATTCATCATGTTCACACTCCTTTTTGGACTTTTTGGAGTTTTGTTCATCAATGAGGAGTGATAGAAGAGACTTGCTGGGTGAAGAGGCACCCCTGCACCACCTGTACAAGCCCACCATAATTCCTGGGGAAGAGATGGGAGGTCACTTCAGAGGCTGCCTTGCTCGTTTTTGGGAGGGATATACACTCCATTCATGATGAAGAGAGAGGGGGCGATTACATTGGTATTGAAATATAGAGAGAGAAGCTTTAGGTGTAGGGGATGATGAATAGTAGATTCTAGAGAGAAAAAGTGGCATTTTTCATTTGTTCTTAATTGCATTGGCTTCCAATCTCTTGTAAGCATCTTGAACTTCATTTAATGTGATGAATACTAGTTTCTTTATGTTGGTTCTTAGTTGAATGCTATTTTCAATGCTTCACCATCAATGTTCTTAAGTTCTTCATTTTCCATAGATTTAAAATGGGTTTTCTTCTCTTCTAATCCTAGCTTTTGAGTTATTGCACCTAGTTACTCTAGACTTTCATTTCATTACAATGCACTCCCATTTCATTGTAATTTTCATTACAAGTATGTGTAGCTAAATACTCAAGTTGGCAAGATCAAGGGGAATATCTCTCTTGGGTATATTATTTCAAATCTTTCTCCTTCCTCCCTTTAAAGTCAAATGGTTCACTTTGACCGGATTGAAGGTGGATGATTTGATGAGTCTTTGATAATCTGTAGGCCTAGTCACGGTTTATGCTTAGATACTCATCGATATCATTCTCGCCCTTCCGTGAATCAAACGTTCATTCATGCTAAATCGAAGGAGTGATTTGAGTTGAATTGGTATACCCATTGGAGTGACCTCTTGGAATTGCCAACACTTGTTTTCCCATTACACTTTCATTAGCCCACATTTCACCAACCAACTTCAAAGAACAAAGATTTTACACTTTCATTTGTCACTAAATCACTTTCACATTTGGTTTACTTCCTTCCCTGTGGAATCGACCTTGGAATACTTTCCAAGTAAAACACGACCACGAAAGTCTCCTTTCGATTGGGGAGCATTTTTGTGCATTCAAGCATCATATTTACACCATCCCTTTTCCTTTCCCTCTTGCCCTTTCTTTTGACACTATCCCAAGGGGAAGAAATCCTTCCCGTCGCTCATACATTGCATAGTTTGAGGGATAGTACTTAAGGGGTTAGGAAAAATATTATTTTTTTACCAATCATTTTGGCCCCATTGCCGGGGAAGGCAAGTGTCAAACCAAGAGGGTGATTTTCGAACAACGGAGGTAATTCCCATGATCTTCATCACGGGCTGAGGTACGTTGATTCGTGCACATAATTTTTGTTGTCTATAATTTCATTTGTGTATAGTTTTGTTGCATGTGAGGAAGAGACGATTAATTAGACAACATGAACATCACTGATTAGTTAGACAACCCTTAGGCCCCAACATGAACATCAACTAAGACCCACACGACAATTTTGAAAATATGGGTGTCAACCCAAACATGCAAGGAGGTGGGAATGTTGACAATGTCAGTGCAAACCTAAATGACCAAAGGGGTGGGGGATTGCCCGAACATAGGGTGCCTGACCCAAGAATACACTATTCCCCTCCCGATCAATTTGACAATGTGGGGGTTAACCCGAATATGCAAGGTGGTGGGGGAGTGCAACCACCTAGAATGCCCAACTAACAAGTGCATTTGCACCCACCACCTAGGAATGAAGGGAACATCCCACTTGATTTTGAGGCAAGAACCATGCAAGAGTTCCTCCAACCAACTAGTAGCATTACACCATCATGCATCCTTCTCCCTGTCCAACATCACCTTTTTGTGTTAAAACCATGGATGTTGCAATTACTTGATAAATTTCAGGGGACTGAGAATCAAAACCCGTATAACCCCATAAGGTCATACGAGGAAATGGCTGCAACCTTTATCCCGAATTACAACATGGAGGAGATTGTTCGGATGAAATTGTTCCCTTTTTCCATGGACAGTAAGGCAAGAATTTGGCTTGATTCCATGCCAAGCCGGACCATGTTATCTTGGGAAGAAATAGTCTCATCTTTCTTGAAAAAAAAATTTCCAGTTCATAGAACCACTTCTTTAAAGAAAGAAATCCAAAATTTTTCTAAAAAATCCAATGAGCAGTTTTATCAATGTTGGGATCGTTATAAGGATCTAATTCAATCCATACCACATCATGGTTTTAAAATCATGGTAATTGGTGACTTTCTTCTACGAAGGAATCACATCAAACCATAGACAATTCATTGACATGATGTATAATGGTGATTTTTTGATCAAAGATCATGACGTGGCCCTAGACTATTTTGGTACGCTTGCTGAAAAGGCACAATCTTGGGGTGTTCAGGATTCGGATGACATACCTAGGATAATGCCGGGTAGTAGTCAATCACAGCGGGGAGGGATGTATAACTTAAAAGACCGTGAGGATCTACTTTCCCAAATTTTCAAATTGTCTAGGAAAGTGGATAGCCTTGAGGTGGAGAGGAGACGAGGTGTCTCTTATGTGTCAAGAGCCGAGGAGGCTTGTTCTATTTGTGGGGGTGTCGATCATTCCACGTTGGAGTGTCCAAGTATTCCAGCACTTAAAGAGACATACCATGAACAGGTCAATGCCTTCAACCAACCGAGGCAATCATTTCCTCAAAACTCCAACACTTATAATTCAGGGTATCGTGATCACCCTAATTTCAGTTGGTAGAATGAGAACCTCATCCCCTATGGCCCAAACACATATACACCTCCCGCACCTCCTAGGCAAGGCCAATTCCAATCCCAAGGCCAAGGGCAAGCTTCTAGCTCTCAATACCCACGGTCCAATCCTCAAGGGTACCAATCCAATCCTCCCCCACAGAATTTCTCTCAAGGCCCAAACCCACAAAATTTCTCCCAACAAGGCCCATCGAGCTCTTCCAACTACCAACCACCCCATAAAAGGAACTTGGAGGATGTGGTTTACAACTTCATCCAAAGCCAAACCACCATCAATAATCAAACAGCCGCAACTCTCAAAGAAATGGCAACCCAACTCACAAAGATCACCAATCACATTGGGCTGTCTCAACAAGAGAGGGGGAAGTTCCCCTCTCAACCTCAAGAGAACCCTAAAGGCCAACATGTGGTTGAGTTGGCCGAAACTTCCCAGGAGAGTTGTGAGCAACTCAAAGTTGTCACCACACTTAGGAGTGGTAAAAAAATTGAAAAGATGGTGGTGCCAAAGTTGACACCAAAGGCTGCATTGCCAAAAGAAAAAGAAATTGAGTGGGAGGCCAAAGAAAGTGTGGTCGACAAGGGTGAGTCGAGTGAAAAGAGTGAAAGAGATGGGGTTGATAAGGAACATGTGATTGATGATGGTTTATGCTTTCCTTCTATGCCTTCCCCTTTTCCCCATCGGTTGAAGCCACCTGTCAAGGTGGCTAATTATTCTGACATTTTGGATTTGTTTAAGCAGATAAAAATCAACATCCCACTCCTGGATGCCATCAAACAAATTCCATCATGTGCCAAAATATTGAAGGACCTATGCACGGTGAAAATGAAGTTGAATGTCCAGAAGAAGGCATTTCTCACCGAACAAGTGAGCTCTATATTAAGGACCAACACTCCTCCCAAATTCAAAGATCCCGGTTGTCCAACAATTGCCATCACCATCGGGAATTGCCGAGTTGAGCAAGCATTGCTTGACTTGGGGGTGAGCGTCAATCTTCTTCCTTACTCCGTGTACCAACAACTCAAGCTTGAAGAGTTGAAGCCCACCTCAGTTACACTTTAACTAGCGGATCGGAGCATACGCACTCCAAGGGGAGTAGTGGAAGATGTGCTTGTCCAAGTTGACAATTTTCACTTTCCTGTCGATTTTATTGTATTAGATACACACCCGGTTGCTAACCTTAATTCCTAAATCCCCCTTATTCTTGGAAGACCTTTCCTTGCTACCGCTAATGCTGTGATTAATTACAGGAATGGTCTAATGAAGTTGGCTTTTGGGAACTTGACCATGGAGCTAAATGTATTCAATTTAGCAAAACAACCCGGGGATGATGCGGAGGTGAACGAGATCAATAGAATTGACACTTTGATTGAGGAGCAAGTGGAGTTAGAAGGGATGTTGGACTACATGGAGGAGGACTTTGTTGAACTTGTAAAGTTAGATGAGGAAGAGAGCGTAGAAGAGTTAAAAGGGGTAACAAAATGGATTCCCACATTTGAGGAGTTGCCCAAGCAAGAAAAGAAGATTTTTCGGTCGGAGGAACAAAAGCCAAATTTGGAGTTGAAGCCGTTACCCTCACACTTGAAGTACGTCTATCTTGGCGAGGAAAATACATTTTCGGTAATCATTAGTTCCACATTGAACAATGAACAAGAAAAAGAACTCTTGGAGGTTTTGAGAAGACACAAGGGAGCAATTGGGTGGACCATTGCGGATATCAAGGGAATAAGCCCTATCATTTGCACCCACCACATTTACCTTGAGGAGGATGCAAGACCTTCCCGACAGCCTCAACGGAGATTGAAAGAAGTGGTGAGGGAAGAGGTTCTTAAACTACCATGATGATAATTCACTTTAAACAGCAATCTCATATTGACATTTTTTCGACCAAAGTTTGTGGGTAGCTTCACTGAAAACCCTCACGAGACAACACTCGTCCTTTAGGGTAAACCTAGAGGTTTAACGGCTTGTTGCATAAGCTAAATGCAATCGAATAACCGACGAAAAAGGTGTTAGAAGTACATTTGCTTTTAATTAATTGTTATATTACTAGGGACTAGTAATATCTAGGTTGGGGGTGTGATTAACTCTCAAAATAGCATACTCTTATGCCATGTTTTGGACTAATTATGCTTTAGTGAAGCTTAAAGAATGATGTTTCATGTTTTAAAGTAAACAAGGGTTCAAGGACACCAAAAAGTATCTTTTGCAGGCAACCGCAGCATTTTAAGGAACATATTGTAGAAGCTTGGAAGAAGGAAGAAACGTTCGAACGTTCAACACCGTTTGAACGGTCATGATTAACCAAGCCAGATGCTATAATCTTTGTTGCAAGCAAGATCCAAGATCCTGGAGTTTCAAGTCCTACGTTCGAACGATCATTAACGTTCGAACGTCCACTGTAGTAAGGACAAGATCAAACTGACTGAAGACATGGCGTGTTGCAGACTTGCAGAGTTGCAGTCAGAAGGCCCAGGCACTTGAGTGTCCCATTCGAACAGAAACCACCGTTCGAACGCCCCAGGAATTATTAGACAGTTCAGTCAAGAATATGCAAGGATCTGGAGGGAGATTTACATGAAGACTTGGAGGAAGATCTTCAACAGAAACCACGTGTGGACTGACATAACTGGCATGGACTGCATCCTCCTGACATTTGAACGGCAGAAATCAAAGACAAAGGGACCGTTCGAACGCTGTAAACGTTCGAACGGTGTGGACAGACTGCTTGTAGAGTGGTTGGCATTTCACTTTGACTTTGACGCCCAGCTCTATTCTTTTATCCCTTCCCTGCCTTCTCCTTGCTTATAAATACACTTAGTTTTGTGGAGAAAGGAGGGACTTATGGGTGGAACCATTTGAGGGATTCATCACTTAGCATTTCATTTCATCCATTTTAATTCTTGTCTTAGTCTTTCTTTTTGTTAGAAGAAGTAGGGAGTTTAGATTCCCACTCATTTCCTTTACGTTAATGTTCACATTTACATTTACCTAAGAATTGTAATTCCTTTATTTACTTTAAGTCTTTACATTTATGTTCTTGATTTACATTTAGTCTTTACATTTATGTATTTATTTACTTCTAGTCTTTACATTTATGCTCTTACATACATGTTTTTACTTATGTCTTGCACTTTTATTATTTGAGCTCCCTTCTTGCTTAGAGGAGTGAAACTCTTCCACTTTTCTAGAACTTTACCAAAGCAGTGAAGGGTGGAACGTGATTTACTCGTTCTTCGTTGAAGATTAGATCTTTGTTAATTATACGTTTACTTTGTGAGATCCTCTACTTAGAGGGATGAGCATCACTCACTTTTCTAGCTTTATCAAAGCTATGAAGAGTGAGTAGTTTCTCATTCACTCTTTAGTAAGAGGTGAAGGACATGTGTTGATTATCTGGATATCATACGATGCTTTGTTCTAATGCTTAATGTTTATATTCCCTTGCTTTTGGATGATTAATTGCATCTAATAAAGCTAAAGTACTTTGTATAATCGATAGTCTTCCTATGACACGGATGACTCCTACATAGAAAGACTCTTTGTTTCAAGGCAAGTACCCCTGCTAGATCTTCATGACTACCCTCTAATCATCCCACTTTACCAAGCTTCAGCTAAAAGGATGAACTATAAAAGCCATGGTTGAATGTCATGAAGAATTACTTGTTTGTTTTTTCGCGCGATAACTCTCGGTGCAAATGATTCTTGTAAACTTCTGGTAAGACCTTAGAACCATGACCTTAATAGGCCATTTCTATCTTCCGATTGGCTCGCCGTTGACACGGGAGTTAATTGAGTCATCAAGCAAAAATATAAGATTTCGGATAATTAACCACATGTCCCGATCCTCGAACTAAAGAGTGATTTCTCTGCCATTTGAATCAATCGTATATTTTGTCTAGAAAACTCTTTGAAAGGAATTTAATATTCTGTTCAAGGAATTCACCCCCATCTCACAACCCTAAAATTTCCAAGGTTATAATCAATTGGTCTCCTTTACCGATTACTTTAAAAACATCAAAACTACTAGTTCCCTGTGGATTCGACTCTGGACTCAAACTGGATTATTACTACAACTTGACCGCTTGCACTTGGGTGTACACATTTCGGATCAAGTCACCAAACCTACTGGTGTTAACAGTACCGGTACGCTAAACCTACTAGAGTTCACTGTACCGGTACGCATACCGGTAAGCTCCGCATGACAGACCCAAAATTTTACAGATCTTCTCCAGCTGCTTTGTGGACCCCACCATTCTTCATCCTGCCTCTCTCCTACAAGCCCACAATACTACTCATTATGTTCACACCTTCTCTTGGACTTTGGATGCAATCATCATTAATGCCAAGGGAGAGAAGAGGGGTTGCTGGAGGAGGAAGATAGCTCTGCCATGCCCCTGTCCAGCCCACCATAATTTTTGCTACTATGATGGAAATCACATCAAGGATTTGACAGGGGGTCTTGAGGCATATTTTTGCTAGGGAGAGGGGCTGGTTGGATAGAGAATTACGTATAGCATTGTATGGAATATAGAGAGAGAAGCTCCAGGCGTAAATGATGATAAATAGTAGTTTCTAGAGAGAGAAAATTGCATTTTTCATGTGTTGTTCATTGCATTGGCTTGTAATCTCTTGTAAGGATCTTTAGAACATCATTTAATGTCATTAATGCTAGTTTCTTTATGTTGGTTCTTAGTTTAAGGGTCTCATTAATGCTTCACCATTAATGTTTCAAGTTCTTCATTTTCCATAGATCTAAAAATGGTTTTGCATCTCTTTCATTCCTAGATTATGAGTTATTGCATTTAGTTACTTTAGATCTTCATTTCATTACAATGCACTACCATTTCATTGTTATTTCCATTTTAAGTATGAGTAACTAACTTTCTTAGTTAGCAAAACCAAGGGGAACCTCTTCTTGGGTATATGATTTCAACTCATTTTTATTCCTCTCTTCAGAGACCAATGGTTCGGTTTGACTGGGTTGAAGGTGGATGATTCGGTGAATCTTTGATAAACCATAGGCCTAGTCACGGTTTATGCTTAGATACTCACCTGCCTCATCCTCGGTTTGCCACGAATCAATCGTTTATTCATGCTCGATCAAAGTAATGGTTTGAATTGAGATTGTATAACGAGTGGAGTAACCTCTTGGGATTGACAACACTTGTTTTCTCATTACATTCTCATTGGCACACACTTCACCAAACAACTCTCAAAGACCAAAGACTTTTACTTTCATTTCCACCAAATCACTTTCATCTTGATTTATTTCCTTCCCCGTGGATATACCTTAGAATACTCTTCCAAGTAAAACACGACCCGCAAAAGTCTCCTTGCGATTGGGGAGCATTTTTGTGCATGTACATTCCACATTTACATCATCCCACTTCCCTTCCTCCTTGTCCTTTCTTTTGACAATATCCCAAGGGAAGAAAATTTTCCCTTAGCACATACATTGCATAATTTGAGGGATAGTATTTAGTGGTTAACGAAGGTGACGTTTTACCAACAATCAACTGTCAACCCACGAAAATACCCGTGAATGCTGCACAATCCAATATCATGCTAATAGTACCCCTTTTACCGGAATTATAACTCACACGTGCTACCCGTGATTCCTTTAATCATTTAATTCAACTGAGGTCCTATGTGCCTCAATATACCTCAATTAATGTCCTTTTATTTCATCTGAACTAAAAGAATCAAAGTCTAATGCATGACAAAATAATTTTAAATTTTTAAAATTTTGGAACATCTTCCTGAAGGTTTTGATCGACCTTCCTGAAGGTTCTGCCTACTGGAAAAGTTCTTCCGAAAGGTTTTTCCTTCCGGAATATATTTACATTAACCGTCAAGATCTTCTGGAAGGTTTTGCATGTGTTTCCCCAAAATCCTTCCTTTTACTCTTCCAATTAATTCCAATTGATTCCATAACCATCCAAAACATGTGTATTTAGGTTTTCCACCTAAAACATGATCCATACTAGTTCCATTACATAAATTTCCATATAATTACACATCAAAATGAAATTTTAACAAAAACTTCACAAAATAATCTATATAAGCCACAATTCGGCTTTCTTCTTCCTTAAGGCTTGAAATGGATTCCGTCCACCGAGGTAAACCCCGCACCTGAAATATTTTCCCACGAAGGGTGAGCCACGCTCAATAGGGTATCTCTTAAAGAGGCTACTCCCCAACCTAAGTGTATAAGAAATGTGCTCATGCAACATTTAACGAACAATAATCATCCCAAGCAAGAATGTGCAATTCAAGATGGGAATTTCACCACGACATGCTATGAAATGAGATGAGACTCAACCATGCCCTTATAACCGAGCCCTTGTCGGTTCCCACCACACAATGCATGTCAATGTATGATAAATTCATCATTGATGTTGTACATTGTATGACAATTTTAAAATAAAACTCGTGTGTCTTTATTGGGTAGCGGACTTTTGGTGTCGCACTGCCGACTCCGCACACAGATACATTTTTTTGGATTTACACCGACGGAAGTGTATAAACCTGTGGCTGGGTCTAGCACCCCAGGGAGAGTCTATCCATGCTTGCTATATCCGACACAAGTTTTTTTTTCATGCAACCGTGCGACTTTGTTGAAACTTGGTTCAACGATACCGAGCCCACTCATCATCCACCAAGTATGGTGTTTGATTTAACCATGCCTACACCACCCACACTCATGCCCAAATACCCAAGAATGCGATGTTCCCATATAAATGCATTGTGATGTCTAAGTGCAATACAATCACCATGTTCAATATTTAATGAAAGCCATATGAATAACTCATCATAAATCAACATACCATGGTAATTCGTATTGAAAGCATACAAACACCATAATCGATCCCAATGTCAATATCTTTTGACAGCATGTATATATTAACATTCCATTCAACCCAATTTCCAAGCATATTATCACAGAATCATGCAATTAACATGCCAAAGTCATCAAGGCATATGGTAAACACACAGCGTGCCCACAATCAACATTTTTCTACCAAGAATTACCGTTTCTACATTTCTCAAGAAACCACTATCAAGCCATTTCTATATATTAACACCAAGATTGAAATTCTTCTACCCAATTCCATAACCCATTTCACCAAATCAACACAATAGGCTAGTGATACATATCTCTATCAACCTACCCATTCCATATAAACCTCCTAGGTTGGAAATAACCCTAAATAGAAGGGACCCCTACCTCTTGTAGCATGAGGAATGCCCTTGGGAAGCTCCAAGAAATCAACAAAAGCTCAAATCCCTCTCCTCCAACTTTTTTATATTCTCACCTTCGGTGATAGCCCTTGTTTTTGGTAGGTAGGCGTAGCCCTTGACGAGGAGAACGACTTTTCCTCTTGGCCCGAACAGATCCGAGCACCGTAGCTCCATAGATCGTAGAGAGAAGGTAGAGTTTTTTTTCTTTTCCCCCTCTTCTTTCTCCCTCTTTCTATCGGCCGAGAGATGGCTGAACAATTGGGGAAAATTAGATTTTCCCCCCTATTTATATTTTTTTTTGAATACTTGGCCTATAATTCGTCACATGTCTCTTTTAATTCTGAGTGCATTTTCGTCCCGAAATGATTAAATTCTGGACTTCATTTATTTTCAAAACTCATAATATTCCTAAAATAATTCATATTTGGGTCTCCCAGGGTCCGACTGCCTCGTAAAATGTGAAAAATAACATGGTGACTAGATTTCGCAAGACGAATCCAACGGGGAGTTCTGTTTTTTCATCCGAGATCAAGAAAACTCTGATTTGTGGCCCGTATCATAGTGATAAATTACTGTTTTACCCTTTTTCATAAAATTTTAAATTTATCCGGGTTTTACATTAAGAAGATGGTCAACTTCATTTGTCATTTCGATGAAGACCAACCCCCATCCACCACTGAAGAGCTCTCCAAGCTTTGCCCAAGAATCTCAAACCCTTATTTCCTTTAAAACACCAAATTCAAAATTTTCTTCAACAATGCTGCCCAAGATAAAGCAGTCAGAGAGACCACAGTCTAGTGCCGAGGCAAAAAGGGATACATGGGTGGATCCAAATGAGCGTAGGGTATGGATTGACGTGTATGGGGTATGGCATCTTTTTGATCATACTCGATTCCCTAAAATGGAGGTTGAGCAGTGGTTTATTCATTACTTTTTTGCTCACGCTATTGTAATGGAGCGATGTGAAGTTTGGGAGGACTTCTTGGGATAAACCATTGATTAGATAATGTTGTCTAGAGGATGGAGAGCCGCTCCTTCGGTCCACAAGTTCTACTCAAAGGAGGATTAGATAGATACTAAGATGTTAGGACTATAGTGAGGGGAGTGAGTCTGATAGTGGATTCCATGATGATCTTTTGAGTTGCCAGAGTGAACATTTTCCAGAGGCCATGGTATATGTTTACTATATCGTATGATACATAGGATTTATCTAGGGAGATGATAAGAGATCCCACTTTGTCTAGCTTCAGAAAGATTGGAAGCTGAACCAGGTGCAACTAACATACAAATGTAAGATCTTGAATTGGATTTTGATGACTAGTATGTTTTTACTTGCCTGGAAGAATCACATCTTTTTGGATCAAGCTAAGCTACTACACACCATTGGGACTGGACTTAATGTCTTTTTGTCCACTCTCATTTCCTCTAAAATGCATCAAGCTCTAAAGGACAACATCAATAATGCCTCCTTACTTGATCCGAAATGTGTACACCCAAGTGCAGGCGGTCAAGTTGTAGTAATAATCCGGTTTGAGTCTAGAGTCGAATCCACAAGGAATTTTGTTGCCTAGTGTTTCAAAGTGGGCAGTGATGAAGACCAATTGATTGTAACCTTTTTGAGATTTAGTGAGATGTGAGAGTTTTCTTGAATAGAATACGGAATTCTTATCAAGAGAGTTTTTCTAGATAAAATATAAGATTCGAATGAAATTAAAGTCACTCTTTAGTTCGAAGTTCAGAATATGCAATGAATTATCCGGTGTATTACACTTGTGCTTTATAACTCAATTAACTCCCGTGTCAACAGTAAGTTATTCAGAAGGTAAGGATGGACTGGGTTAAAGCTCCATCCTTTTTATAAAGTGCAAAGGTGATGGACATTGGAACAGTAGTCATGAAGTTTTAGCCCGGAGTATTTGTCTCACACTATGGATCTTTCTAGCAGGAGTCATCCATTTACCATAGGAATACCCATAGGTTACACAAAATACTTTAACTAGGATGCTTGCCTTGAACCAACAGATCTTTCTATGTAGGAGTCATCCGGATCATAGAATTATCCTTTGGTTAAGCAAAGTACCCTAGTTTTGCTTTACGCATCTAATTTCCCAAAAGTCAAGTAAATAAAGCATTGAAGTACGAAAGAAAATGCACAAGTATAACATTCGGATGTTCATTACGTATTCATCACCTCTCCCTAAAGAGTGAATGAGGACTACTTACTCTTCATGGCTTGGGTAAAGTTAGAAAAGTGAATGGTGCTCATCCCTCCAAGTAGAGGAACTCCGAGGTTGATCTTCGACGAAGATTGAGTGAATCACGTTCCACTCTTCTTAGCTTTGGTAAAGCTCTAGAAAAGTGGAAGAGTTTCACTCCTCTAAGATGAAGATACTCAAGCAATGGAAGTGAAAGAAAGTAAACTAAAGCTAGAAAGTAAGAACATTAATGTAAAGACAAGAACATAAAGTGCATGAATTTAACAATGCAAGTAGGGAATTAAACTTCCCAACTATAACATAGATGAAGACAAGTAGGGAATTGAACTTCCAAACTATAATAAAGATGAAGACAAGTAGGGAATTGAACTTCCCAACTATAATACAAACTTGAATTAAAAGAGCTAGAATGTAAAGACTTGAATTAAAAGAACTAGAATGTAGAATACTTGAATTAAAATAAAATACTACATATAGAGACTATCTATTCTTCAAGAGAAGAGATCTTGATGTCTCCTCCCCAAAGTCTCTCTCAAAGCTCCCAAAAAGGGAGTATTTATAGGCAGGGAAGAGCAAGGGAGGGGTGAAAGAACAGTGCTAGACGAATCAAGGTAAAAAATCGGGAGTGCAGTCAAAGAATCAGAAAATTTGTAGTCTGTCAGTGGGAATGTTCGAACGGTCCCTTCCGTTCGAACGTGAAGGTTATTTTTGCCCTATAATCTGAACGTTGAACTTCTGGCTTTCACATGGGTTACAACCTTCTGCCAGGGTCATTCACTAACTCCCTGCAGCAGTCAGGGTCCTCAAACAATTTAGAAAGTGTTTGATCATGGCGTTCATGTTCCTGAGGATCTTTCTTCTGGCTTGGATGTCAACACATGCTATGTATTTCAGTCGATCGGAACATGTCAGTGCTTCCAATGTCATTCGAACGTGGGATGGCGTTTGAACGTGATGATGCGTTCGAACGTTTCTTAGTGCTCGAACGTTAGGCTTTAATCTTCAGGGTCTGTCTGCAACACGTCTTTGTCTCATCTTCCTGGTTCATGGGGGCGTTCGAACGTTAACCACCGTTCTAACGGTGATGCTGTCCTCAAGCTTATCCACCTTTGTTCCTTAAAGTGCAGCAGTTACACTTAAATGTTGTATTTGAAATTCTTAATCCTTTTTCTCACTTTAGCACCTGAAACATCACCATTTAAACTCCATCAAAGTATAATTAGTCCAAAAGAAGCACAATGAAATGTTATAATTGAGTACCAATCACACCTCTAACCTAGATATTTCTAGTCCCTAGTAATACATTAATGAAACAAATCTATCTCTAATACCTTTTTCATAGGTTATCCGGTTGCATTTAGCTTATGCAACAAGCCGTTAAACCCCTAGGTTTACCCTAGTTGACGAGTGGTGTCTCGTGAGGGTTTTCAGTGAAGCTACCCACAAACTTCGGTAGGACAGATGTGCATATAAAATTGTTAATTCAAGTGAATCACCAACATGATTACTGAGACACCCATCCCTCAATCTTGACTTATTCCCCACATTTCTTTTCCAGTGGTATTAATTTTATGCAAAAATTAGCACTTGTCACCTTAGCATTTGAAATTTCCTTAGGAATGGGATGATCATTCTCAAAATAAGAGTTGATATATAACAAACATTCCACTTATCACTCACCATTGACAGTTTTGATTTCACAAATCTCTCTTAGGCATGCCCTCAACAAAGAGTTCGCTCTGATTATAGTGACTTGTTTCTCACAGGGCATGTAGTCCGAAGATGGCAAATCGGAAGACTACATGCGTGATAAATGAAGATTTTTGGAATCTAACTAATCCTATGTTGGCATAATCTCATGAAAGAATATTGATGCAAATAAAGTAATACAGTAACATACCCCACACTTAGTCGGTGACTTACACATGCAACGAACTTGAGATCACCTAGGTCTTTTAGTAGGTTGTAATGGGGCCAGAGGTCAGTGGCTAACGAAATGACGTTAATGGAGTTCAAAAGCTATCTCTTTTATGCATTTTAGCACACCTCTGTTTGGCTTTTCGATATTTTGCCTGGGCATGGGACTTCTTTCTTTTATTTTCTCATTTTTCACTTTCTTTGCAAGTCTCTGTCTTTTGGTCCCTATCCCTTTTTTTTTTTGTGGGTTGTTTTCACCGATTTTCTTTTCTTTCTTGGAATAGTAGCTACCATTGCCCTTTCTATTTTTTTCACATTACTGTATCATTCTGCTTAAAAAGAGGGTGTAAGAAAATTAGATAGCAAGATATGTCAAGTATGTTTTCTTGTGGCTTGGTCACTTTTCTGACTTTTTTGAAAAGAATTCATTCTTTTAAAGCTCAATCATGGCTGAAGAAGGTCATTGTTCTAAGAACGAAAAAGCTGAGGCTCAAAGTTGATTCAACGATGGCCTAAGGTCCTTTCTCAAGTAAGTGCGTATGTATGTGTATGCAAATGTTCCTGTGAGTTATGAAAACAAATCACTTTAGTTGCATCAATCAGGCCAAAGTTAATGAGATCATTGAAAAATGGAATGTGAAACAACCTTTCTACAAGTAAATGTTAGTATCCTCTCAAAAGCATCAGAAGGGTCAAAACTTACCATGGTTTCTTTGTCATCTCCACTAGTTATGTTGAGTGTTTTGAGGAATATCGGTTATATACTAATTCCATTTTGGAGTTTGATCATCTTTGCTCCTTCTAAAAATGACAAACATTACTACACATTTGACAATTTAAGCATAGAGAAAACACCATTTCAAGAAATGTAGTTCAAAGTTGAGATTGCCCAGATAGGTGTCAAAATGATCATGTAAGTTAGACACTATGACAACAATTGAAACATCCATCTCTGTTTCAAAATTTATTAGTTCACAATATTATACTACATATGCATTTAAACATAATAAAAGTGATAAATCAAACCATGCATTTCATAAAATATGATCATTCACATCATTAGCATTGATAGTTCATTTCATCCACAAAAAGTGATCTACGACAAAAATTTTGAAGATATCCCACAAACTAGACAACAAAAGAAACAACTATTCACAAAAAACAAGCACATCCTTTATGGTTGCAGAAAAATCACCACACAAAAACAAACAAAAAAAGGGACTCTTTCTCATGCATCGCCATCATCAGCTCGAGCTCTACTAGCAGAAGCACCACCAGCACCACTCCGAAAGTAGCTAAGAATCTCCTCCTGCTGCTGGAAAATCTTGGCTTGATCAGCCCTGATATCCATCATAATCTCTGACTTGATCTGAAATGCGTACACCCAAGTGCAGGCGGTCAAGCTGTAGTAATAATCCGATTTGAGTCCGGAGTCGAATCCACAAGAAATATGTTTTGGTGTTTTCAAAGTAAGCTGTGATGAAGACCGATTGATTGTAACCTTTTTGAGTTTTGTGAGAAGTGGGTGGTTTCTTGAACAGAATATTAAATTCTTTTCAAGAGATTTTTTCTAGACAAAATATAAGATTTCAATATAATTAAAGTCACTCTTTAGTTCGAGGTTCAGGATATGTAATGAATTATCCGGCGTATTACACTTGTGTTTTATAACTCAACTAACTCCTGTATCAACAGTGAGTTAATTAGAAGATAAGGATAGACTGGGTTAAAGCTCCGTCCTTTTTATGAAGTGCAATGGTGGTGGAGATTGAGGAGTTTATCTTAAAGTTCTATCCCGGGGTATTTGTCTCACACAACGGATCTTTCCAGAAGGAGTCATCCATTTACCATAGAAAAGATCCCTTGGTTATACAAAATACTAGCGGGGGTTCTTTGCTTTGAATCAATGAATCTATCTAGAAGGAATCATCCATTTACCATAGAAATACCCATTGATTACACAAAGAACTAGCCAGGGTACTTGCCTTTAACCAACGGATCTTTCTATGTAAGAGTTAGCTGGATCATAGAAATATCCTTTGGTTGTGCAAGTTACCCTAACTTTGCTTAACACATCCAGTCTCCCACTAAGCAAGTAAATAAAGCATTGAAGTGTGAAAAAAATGCACAAGTATAATATTCGGATGGTCATTACATATTTATCACCTCTCCCTAAAGAGTAAATGAGGACTACTCACTCTTCATGGCTTGGGTAAAGCTAGAAAAGTGAATGGTACTCATCTCTCCAAGTAGAGAAACTCCGAAGTTGATCTTCAACAAAGAATGAGTGAATCACGTTCCACCCTTCTTGGATTTGGGAAAGCTCTAGAAAAGTGGAAGAGTTTCACTCCTCTAAGAAGAAGATGCTCAAGCAATGGAAGTGAAAGAAAGTAAAAGAAAGCTAGATCTTCAACAAAGAATGAGTGAATCACATTCCACCCTTCTTGGCTTCGGTAAAGATCTAGAAAAATGGAAGAGTTTCACTCCTCTAAGAAGAAGATGAGCTCTAATAATGAAGATGCAAGACTTAATTGAAAGCAAGAAAGTAAGAGCATTAATGTAAGGGCAAGAGCATAAAGTACATGAATTTAACGACAAAAGTAGGGAATTTATCTTCCCAACTCAATAGAAATAAAGACAAGTAGGGAATTAACTTCCCAACTATAATAAAGACTTGAAGTAATTGAAAGGAGCATAAATGTAAAAGACTTGAATTAAAGAACTAGAAAGTAAATACTTGAATTAAAATGAAACACTAAAATACATATAAAGACTAGGTATTCTTCAAGAGGAGAGCTCTTGATCTCTCTCCCTAAGTGTGTCTTCAAAGCTCCCAAAAAGGGAGTATTTATAGGCAAGGGAGGGGGTGAAAGAGCAGTGCCAGACACCTAAGTCAAGGTGAGAATAGGGGGTCCAGTCAAAGAATCAAGCGATCTGCAGTCTGTCAGTGGGAACGTTCGAACGCTCCCTTCCGTTCGAACGTGAAGGCTATTTTTTGCTTGTATATCTGTGTTGATTTCCAGGCTCCACGTGGGTTACAGTCTTCTGTCAGGCTATTCACCCACTCTCTGCAGCACTCAGGGTCCTCAAATAACCCCAATGCAGTCGATCATGGCACCCATGTGCCTGAGGATCCTTCTTCTGGCAATAGAGGTCTTCACACGCTATGTATTTCAGTCAACCAGATCGTGTCAGTGCTCCCAGTGGCGTTCGAACGTGGTCCAGCGTTCAAACGTGATGTTAAGTTTGAACGTAGCATGGTGTTCGAACGTTAGGCTTCAATCTCCAGGGTCTGTCTGCAACACGCCTTTGCCTCATCTGCCTGGTTCAGGGGAACCGTTCGAACGTTGATCACCGTTCGAATGGTCTTGTTGTCCTCAAGCTTTTCCTTTGTTGATCAAATGCTGCAGTTACATTTAAATGTTGTATTTGTTATCCTTGACCTTTTTTCTCACTTTAGCACCTGAAACATCATCATTTGAACTCCATCAAAGTATAATTAGTCTAGAAAAAGCACAATAAAATGTTATAATTGAGTGCCAATCAATCTCTTCTAGAGATCTGTGGGTGCTGGTACTGGGGCTAGGTGCCTCAGTTTGTGCCTGGTCTTCCTCCTCCTGCAGCTCTCTGTTAATATTTATCTCCTCCTGGCGATCCATCTCTACTTGCACCTCTTCAACACCCTGAGTGGGTGGCTCCTCATATCTAACCACAAGGGTGCCACTATGGCCTTGGCTGCGCTTAAAAGATCCCTTATTGAGCGCCCCCATTGGTTTCTCTAGAGTCATCACAGGCCGCACCCTCACTCCCTGTTCCTTGCAAATCTCAGTCACCAGGGTGCCAAAAGGTAAGGCATTTTTCTTTGCTTCGCATCCTTTCTTCATCTCAGATAAAATGAGGGAGGGGAGATTTATGCTATGGTCTCTTCCTATGGCGTAGAGTAGTCATGCCATGTCAGGGAGGATCTCATTGGATTGCTTCACAGGAGCGAAGTTTGACACTGCCATCAAATTCAACATTTTATATTTATTGGTCATTTCTCCTTGTTTCAAAAATCTCCTCCCTCCCCATGCAAAGTCATCTAATCCAGTCAGTTCTTTCCCACCAAATCCATACTCACATCATGTGGTAGTGGGTGGACTGGGTTCTCCACCTGAGGCATATCTGGCCTCACTTCCCTGAGATAGGCCTCATCCACCATAATGTGGATGCCTCTCACATAAGTAACAACCTCTTTGTCATTATACTCCGCATTGGAGTAAAATTCTCTAACTAAATCAAGCACGGGCTCTCCTCCATTTAACAAACACTAAATCCAATCTCTCCTCTCCATATCCACAAGTATTCTTAACTCAACAAAATCATCAATAATAATATCTCTATCACAAACTATGGCATGATTTTGGTAGAAATTTTCGTACCTTTCAGCCTTGAGAGCACTTGGAAACCTTGTTCTGTCGTATCTCACCCTTCTCTGTCTTCCCTCCCTCTCTGTGATCATCTCTTCTATGACGTTAGGCTCCTGGTTGACCTCCTGGTTGGGCCTGGCATGCCTTTTTGTCATTGGCATGGTCGTTCGAACGACTAGGACCGTTCGAACGTGGGTCTGGTTTTGACAGGCGAGAGGGCGACTGAAAAATCAGGATTCTTGGCTTGAGTTTGTTGTTTTTGAGGTGGAGAAGGGGTGGGTAAGGTCAGTTTTGGGTAAAAATAGGGAATGGAGGTGAGTGGAGGTCTGGGAAGAGGAATGGTTTTTCGTGTTTTGTGAGTTTTCAAGGTTTTTTGAAATTTTTAAACTGAGGAAGACGACTGGGGTTTTTATAATTTGAGAGGCACGTTCGAACGCAAATCCACGTTCGAACGCTGATGAGCCATCCAGTTACGTTCGAACGTGGATTTTTGTTCGAACGTTGAACCAAAACTAAAAATTTTCTATGCTATATACAATTGAAGGAACAAAACACTAAGTTTTTAATCCAAATTTTATGGCGTCTCAAGAATGATCCCTACCCACACTTGAAGTTGGCATTTTTGGACATTTCTTTACTCAGCCCATAAATTTGGTCAGAAATTTATGCAAAAATAAAAGCATGCACAAAATGAAGCAAAAAAAAGAGAAAATTTTCACACTTATTCACAAACAATTCGGACCGTTGGCTTTCATTCCCCAAAAACAAATTTCCATAGTTTGGTTAGGAAACAGTCTAATCCGAGTCATCCTCTGTGTAGTTCGATCCCCCAGTGACTCTTCCAATCTCTTGTCGCACAAACCGGTTAAGCATAGCACCGAAATAGGATGACATGTCGGGATAATCCTTACTCTGCCCATTCACTATCCAATCTAATCGATCGAGTGCACGGCCAGAGATCGGTTCAGAACAGTGATTGAATCTTTTCTCATGAAATACCCGGCCACACTGTTTACAGGCACCAAGTCTCATGGCCCGTCGGCGTTTAGCATAAGTGCTTCTGCCACAGAGGGGTTTTGCTTACTCCTCTCGGATTTCATTTTTCCTTACCAGCCTTGCTTTTCTCATGATCACATTATGCACATCTGATGAAAAATTGCGTAGAGCTCCTAGACTAAACCAAAAAAGTTTAACATCTATAATTTCTAGACTAACTATCTGGTTCTTTAACGTCTACCAGTCACAAAGACAATTTAAACTGACTCCCAGATATAGCAAGACAACAAAAATTTAAATTTTTTCTGACACAGGTACAAGAATAAAACACAGGCAAATTATGAACTACAAGTTCTCACACCCCCAACCTGAAATGAACATGGTCCCCAATGTTTCGAATTTACCAGTTGAAGATCTTGGAGATGAAGCTGAAAGGTGGAGATCAGTTCATTTTCCAAACCCTACAAATCAAAACGTAACCATTAATCCTCTTTGTGCAGATCAGAATCAAAGTTGGGTTCGTCACCCTTATGTGTGATTGCGAATAACATCAGAATACCCATACAAAAGTAGAGTAACACAATGTAAATTATGACAATGGAGGTCTGATCTTCAGCATACATGGACATGGTTTCGCTTGGGTATGGTCGGATTCACAGAAAAACGTGAAAGAAGTTGAAGGCGTAAAAATTCGAAAACTATCAGAAAACGAAAAAAGAAAGAAAGTGAAACGAGGATGGCAAAAGACAGTGGAGAAGAGGAGTGAAGAAATAGGCGGGGTGTTGGGCAATGAAATAGGCGGGTGTGGGGTGGGCTCAATGCTGACCGATGGAAAACGATGGGAAAGGGTTGTGGGAGTCTCATGATGGTGTCTCCTCGGGTCGGGCTTTTACCTGATCCGATCCTTTTGAGGGTCGGCAGGCGTGATTCTCGGAGTGATATTCGGGTTTCATTAAGTTAATGGTTTCCACTTTTTTAACAAAGTCTTCCAAAAATGATTTTAACCTCTGACCATTAACAGTAAAGATATTACCGTTATGTGGGTTTTTTCACTTCTATTGCTCCATGATCAAACACCTTTTTGACAATGTAAGGTCCAGTTCATCTTGATTTTAACTTACCTGGGAAGAGGCGTAGTCTCGAATTAAACAACATGACTTTTTGTAGAGGTTCAAAAGATTTCTGCACAATGTTTTGGTCATGAAAAATTTTCATTCTGGTTTTAGCAATTTTAGCATTTTCATATGCTTCATTTCTCAATTCTTCCAATTCATTTTTTTGAAGTTTTCTTGACAGTCCAGCCATGTCCATGTCAAAATTCATTACTTTAATGGCCCAGTATGCCCTATGTTCCAACTCTACAAGTAGGTGACATGACTTTCCATAAACTAATCGGTAGGGAGACATGCCCAAAATTGTTTTGAAAACAGTACGGTATGCCCAGAGTGCGTCGGTTAATCTTGAAGACCAATCTTTGTGATCTGAATTCACCGTTTTTTCTAAAATTAATTTGATTTTCCGATTAGTTAATTCTGCCTGCCCACTAGTCTGTGGGTGATAAGGGGTTGTAATTTTGTGAAAAATCATATATTTTTTCATCAAATTCCAGAAAGGACGATTGCAAAAATGAGCACCCCCATCACTTATGATTACCTTAGGAATTCCAAACCGGGACAGAATATTTTCTTTTAAAAACGTGATCACTGTTTGGTGATCATTATTTCGGCATGGAATTGCGTCAACCCATTTGGAAACATAGTCTACTGCCACTAAAATGTATAGATAGCCAAAGGAAGGGGGAATGGTCCCATAAAATTGATGCCCCAACAGTCAAAAATTTCAATCACCAGAATAGGATTTAAGGGCATCATGTTTCTTTTTGAAATGCTTCCCAATCTATGGCATCTATCACATGTTAAGCAAAATATATGGACATCTTTAAAAAGTGTGGGCCAATAAAATCCACACTGCAAAATTTTTGCAGCGGTTTTCTTTGATGAGAAATGGCCTCCACATGCTTCAAAGTGACAAAATGATATCACCTATTTGCTTTCATGAGCTGGGATGCAACGTCTTATGATCTGGTCCTTACAGTATTTGAATACGTATGGATCTTCCCAAAAGAAGTTACGAACCTCCCTCAAAAATTTCTTTTTATCCATGGGAGTGAATGATGGAGGGAGTGTTCCAATGGCTAAGAAATTAGCAAAATTGGCGTACCATGGGGTCTCATTAATCATGAACTGTTGTTCATCCGAGAATTTCTCATTGATTGGCAGTCCATCATCATGAAATTCATAGGTTAGTCTGGACAGATGGTCTGCCACCACTTTTTCAACGCCTTTTTTGTACTTAATGACAAGATCAAACTCTTGAAGTAAGAGTATCCATCTTAAAAGCCTTGGTTTGGCATCCTTCTTTGTGAGTAAAAATGTTAGGGCTGCATGGTCAGTGAATACAGTAACAGAAGATCTAACAAGATAAGAACGAAAATTTTCCAAATCAAACACTACAGTAAGTAATTCCTTTTCAGTTGTTTAATAATTCATTTGAGCATCATTCAAAGTTTTACTTGCATAGTAGATTACATGTGGTTTCTTATCCTTTCTTTGTCCTAATACAGCACCTACAACATAATCACTTGCATCACACATTAGCTCAAAGGGTAAGTTCCAGTCAGGTGGTTGCATTATTGGGGCGGAGATTAACATGCCTTTCAATTTGTCAAAGGCTTTTTGGCATGCTTCATTCCAATAAAATATTATATCCTGACTCAAAAGATGACACATTGGTTTGGCAATGGTATTGAAATCTTTAATGAATCTCCTGTAAAAACCTGCATGTCCTAGGAATGATCGGACATCCTTTACAGTCTTAGGGGCAGGCAAATTTTTAATTAAATCTATTTTGGACTTATCAACCTTCATGCCCTCAGACGACACAATGTGACCTAGGACAATGTCTTGTGTTACCATAAAATGACATTTTTTCCAGTTAAGCACCAAATTGGCTTCCTCACACCTTACCATAACTTTTTCTAAATTAGCTAAACATAAGTCAAAAGAGTTACCAAACACGGAAAAATCATCCAAGAAGACTTCCAAGAATTTCTCAACCATGTCACTGAATAAGCTTAACATGCATCTCTAGAATGTTGCAGGAGCGTTACAAAGTCCAAATGACATTTTTTTGAATGCAAACGTGCCAAAGGGGCATATGAATGTGGTTTTCTCCTGATCATCTAAGGCAATCTCAATTTGATTATATCCAGAATATCCATCCAGAAAATAATAAAATTCATGACCTGCAATTCTTTCTAGAACCTGATCAAGAAAAGGAAGGGGGAAATGGTCTTTCCTAGTCACCAAATTGAGTTTTCGATAGTCAATACACATTCGCCATCCAGTGACGACTCGAGTTGGCACTAATTCTTTTGCATCATTTTTTACCACTGTGACTCTAGAATTTTTGGGCACTACCTGAGTTAGACTTACCTATTTGCTATCGGAGATGGGAAAGATGATTCTTGCATCTAAGAGTTTGAGCACCTCAGTTCTCACAACTTCCTTCATATGTGGATTCAGCCGTCGCTGCATTTGACAAGAGGGTTTTGAGTCCTCTTCAAGATATATAGCATGATTGCAAATTAATGAACTTATACCTTTTAAGTCAGCGATGGTCCATCCAATAGTTTTTTGATGTTTTTTAAGAACTGTGATCAGTTTAGACTCTTGCGAAATTGTTAGCTTGGATGAAATTATCACTGGGTATGATTCGTCCTCCCCTAAGAATGAATATTTGAGATCAGATAGGAGAGGTTTCAATTTAGGCTTTGGTGGCTTATCACTTGATGAGATTGGCTTTGTGCTATTTGATGATAATTCCTCGAATCTCGGTGTCCATTTCTCAACAGTATGAGTATGGCAGCTTTGTGGATGTGACTTAGATGAGTCGGGATCTATCAGATATGTTTCAGTCAGATTTTCACACAATGTGTCACTCAGATGTTCATGGATTAATGATTCAATGAGGTTTACTTCCCCTTCCTCTTCATTCTCACCAGGATGTTTGGCAATCTTGAAAATATTCAGCTCAAGAGTCTTATTCCCAAAAGTTAATTTCATTACTCCATTCCTGCAATTGATCAGTGCATTAGACGTTGCTAGAAAAGGTTGACCAAGAATAATGAGAATTTGATCATCTGGATGTAATATTGGCTGAGTATCTAGAACAATGAAGTCCACAGGAAAGACAACATTATCCACTTGGACAAGTACATCTGCTACAATACCCCTAGGGATTTTGAGAGATCTATCGGCCAACTGAAGTGAAATACTTGTGGGTTTTAGTTCTCCCAGGCCCAATTGCTGGTAAACAGAATAGGGCAATAGATTGACACTGACTCCGAGATTTAGAAGTGCTTGTTCAATTTTGAAGTCTCCGATGACACAAGAAACAGTTGGACATCTAGGGTCTTTGAATTTTGGAGGGGTTTTGCACTGAAGCAGGGCACTGGCTTGTTCTGTCAAAAATGCTCTTTTTTGGACATTCTGGCTTCTTTTGACTATGCACAAGTCTTTTAGAAACTTGGCATAAGATGGAACATGTTGGATTGTATCTAGAAGTGGGATGTTGATTTTTACTTGCTTGAAGAGCTCGTAAATTTCAGCTTGGTTATTCACCTCCTGTTTTTGTTTGAGTCTATGAGGGAAAGGAGCAGAAATAGAACATGAGGGTTCTTCTTCCTTTGATTGCTCTGGTTCTTGCTCAATTATTGGCTCAGGATCTTCTTCAATTTCAAGTTCTTTTTCAGGCACAACTGATGAGTTGATTGGTATTGACTCCGGTCTTGGTTTTGGAAATAACATGTCTATTACGGTCTTGTCAATTACCTTACCACTTCTTAGTGTGGTGATAGCTTGAGCTTGATCCTGTGGAGGTTTTGGTTGGGCAGGAAATTTTCCTTTCTCATGTGTAACCATGGATTGAGTCAACTTCTGAATGTGGCTTTTGAGATCTTCGAAGGATTGAGTGGTTTGTGATTTAAAATCAGTTAAGGACTGAGTGGAATGGGTATTGAAGTTCATTTGAGTTTGCTTGAACTGGTTCAGTGTATCTTCAAGGTTCCTTTTGTGTGGTGGTTGGTATGGTTGATATGCAGGAGGTCCCTGAGGTGGTGGCTGTGGATTTTGAGGTTGATTCATGGGAATTGGTTGTGTGTTCCTCCAACTGAAATTCAGGTGGTTTCGCCACCGATTGTATGTTTCAGAGTACGGGTTGGAGTAAGGCTTGTTGAAATTGGAGATTGCATTTGTTTGTTCCAACAAGATTTCTTTGAATGCAGGGATAGTAGGACAGTCCCCAGTAGAATGTCCTGTCAATGCACAGATTCCACATACTTGTTCTGTGGGTGGGATGATATCTACCTGATGAATTTTTTTCATCTCTAAAGCTTCAAGCTTTTGAGACAAGGATGACATTTTTGCTCTCAAGTCATCATCTTCTCTCAAGACATACTTTCCCCATTGGAAAGTCGATGGTTTGGATTCGACAGTGGTCGGGGAGGCTGAGTCCCACATATGAGAACTATCAGATATGGTGTCAAAGAAATTGAATGCCTCCTCCGGACTTTTACTCATAAATTCTGCTTGTGCCATCATTTCAACAAATTGACACAGTCTAGATGGCAACGAATCATAGAAAAATCCCACTAAGGTCCAATTTTCAAAAGAGTGATGAGGGCAGGCTTGGAGTAGTTCTTTGAATCTCTCCCAACTTTGATAAAAAGTTTCTCTTTCTTTGACCGAAAAATTCATGATTTGCCTTTTGAGTGTATTGGTCCTATGTAAGGGGGAAATTTTTCTAAAAAATTCATTTTGGAAGGTTTGCCATTTAGGCATGGAAGAAGCTTTTAAAGAATTGAGCCATTGTTTAGCTTTATCCTTTACAGAGAAAGGAAAAAGTTTCATCTTGGCCTGTTCAGAATTATCTTGGAATGTTCCACACACTTCCTCAAAATCTTTTATATGCAAGTGTGGATTCTCTGTCTCTAATCCATGAAATTTAGGTAGTAACTGAGCTATTCTCGGCTTTACAGTAAAGGGGGGAGCTTCTGGAGGGAATACAAAACACGAGGGTGCACTATTTCTGGTGGGATTCATGTAATCCCTTAAAGTTCGTGCGTTAGGCACTTCTTCCTCCCCTGGAGGCACGTCTCCATTTCTATCATTATTTGCCATGTTACTCTCACACGAGTCCGCTATTGATCTAGGTGAATTTGGTTCAGATTGGTTCACAAACCCAGAAGATTCTCCTGGCAAATTGTTATGGTTAGGAGCGTCCTCATACATAAAATAAAATAAAAAGAAACAAATTATTTACAGCAACCAAGAATATATACAGAAAGGAAAAGTCTTACCACTTTTTACCTTTTCAACACTTTTACCAAATATTCCCCGGCAACGGCGCCAAAAACATGACTTAATCCGAAATGTGTACACCAAAGTGCAGGCAGTCAAGTTGTAGTAAATATCCGGTTTGAGTCCGGAGTCGAATCCACAGGAAATTTTGCTAGCTAGTGTTTCAAAGTGGGCAGTGATGAAGACCAATTGATTGTAACCTTTTTGAGATTTTGTGAGATGTGAGAGTTTTCTTGAATGGAATACGGAATTCTTTTCAAGAGAGTTTTTCTAGGCAAAATATAAGATTCAAAAGAAATTAAAGTCACTCTTTAGTTCGAAGTTCAGAATATGCAATGAATTATCCGGTGTATTACACTTGTGCTTTATAACTCAATTAACTCCAGTGTCAACAGTAAGTTAATCGGAAGGTAAGGATGGACTGGGTTAAAGCTCCATCCTTTTTATAAAGTGCAATGGTGATGGAGATTGGAATAGTAGTCATGAAGTTTTAGCCCGGAGTATTTGTCTCACACTATGGATCTTTCTAGCAGGAGTCATCCATTTACCATAGGAATACCCATAGGTTACACAAAATACTTTAACTACATGCTTGCCTTGAACCAACGGATCTTTCTTTGTAGGAGTCATCCGGATAATAGAATTATCCTTTGGTTATGCAAAATACCCTAGTTTTGCTTTACGCATCCAATTTTCCAATAATCAAGTAAATAAAGCATTGAAGTATGAAAGAAAATGCACAAGTATAACATCCGGATGTTCATTACGTATTCATCACCTCTCCCTAAAGAGTAAATGAGGACTACTCACTCTTCATGGCTTGGATAAAGCCAGAAAAGTGAGTGGTACTCATCCCCCCAAGTAGAGGAACTCCGAGGTTGATCTTCAACGAAGAATGAGTGAATCACGTTCTACTCTTCTTAGCTTTGGTAAAGCTTTAGAAAAGTGGAAGAGTTTCACTCCTCTAAGATGAAGATACTCAATCATTGGAAGTGAAAGAAAGTAAACTAAAGCTAGAAAGTAAGAACATTAATGTAAAGACAATACAAGTAGGGAATTAAACTTCCCAACTATAATAAAGATGAAGACTAGTAGAGAATTAAACTTTTCAACTATAATAAAGATGAAGACAAGTAGGGAATTGAACTTCCCAACTATAATAAAGACTTGAATTAAAAGAGCTAGAATGTAAAGACTTGAATTAAAAGAACTAGAATGTAGAATACTTGAATTAAAATAAAACACTACATATAGAGACTATCTATTCTTCAAGAGAAGAGATCTTGATGTCTCCTCCCCAAAGTCTCTCTCAAAGCTCCCAAAAAGGGAGTATTTATAGGCAGGGAAGAGCAAGGGAGGGGTGAAAGAACAGTGCTGGACGAATCAAGGCAAAAAATCTGAAGTGCAGTTAAAGAATCAGGCAATTTGCAGTCTGTCAGTGGGAACGTTCGAACGGTCCCCTCCGTTCGAACATGAAGGTCATTTTTGCCCTATAATCCGAACGTTGAACTTCTGGCTTTCACATGGGTTGCAGCCTTCTGCCAGGGTCATTCACCAACTCCCTGCAGCAGTCAGGGTCCTCAAAAAATTCAGAAAGTGTTTGATCATAGCGTTCATGTGTCTGAGGATCTTTCTTCTGGCGTGGAAGTCAACACACGCTATGTATTTCAGTCGATCTGATCATGTCAGTGCTTCCAGTGTCGTTTGAATGTGGGATGGCGTTCGAACGTGTCTTAGTGTTCGCACAATAGGCTTTAATCTTCAGGGTCTGTCTGCAACACGCTTTTGTCTCATCTTCTTGGTTCATGGGGGCGTTCGAACGGTAACCACCATTCAAACAGTGATGCTGTCCTCAAGCTTATCCACCTTTGTTCCTTAAAGTGCTGCAGTTACACTTAAATGTTGTATTTGAAATCCTTAATCCTTTTTCTCACTTTAGCACCTGAAAACATCATCATTTAAACTCCATCAAAGTATAATTAGTCCAAAACAAGCACAATGAAATGTCATAATTGAGTACCAATCACCTCTATTCCTTTTGGATATTTTGTGAGCTCCATTGCATGGATCAGGGTATTAGGGTGCCTGAGGACATGCTAAAGGAGAATTTCCATCGAGTTTTGCATAATAAGGCTCTTGTTAAGTGGTGTGGACCCACGGGTAGAGTCCCAGCTCCTGTCCTGGGTGTCGATGAGCCTACCAAGGCGGAGGAGCAGGTAGAGGAGCTGATGATGAGGAAGTTGAGGAGAGAGTGGGTCAACTAATGAGAGATCTTGCAGTTAGATGATCCAATTGAGTTCTCTTGCTCTAGATTCTGGAGGAGTAGAGACTTATGAGGGGTACTTCGGTAGAGCATGCCGAGATCTTGCGCCGCCTGCATCTTGGACCACGAGATGGAGAAGACCCTTTGGTGTAGATGATTTCTATTCTTGTTAGTTTGTTTTTAGTGTCTTGTTGGAGTTTAGTTAAGTCCAAGCCCAAATTGTATGTGGTTGAGTCAGTGCTTGACCTAGTTTGCTTTTATTTTGATTTTATTTTTATTTTTAGTCTTGTTGGAGTTTTGCCAGTTAAATACTATGATTTATTTACATGAGTTTGAGTATTAATCTACTTTATTATTTTTAATTGTGTAGGTATAATAAGACTAATGATTAGATTAATGTTAGTGATGAAAATCTAAACTTGTTTATATGTTAGTCTATTATAGAGCTCTAGAACATTCTTTAGTATTACAGATTTTATTCCAAATTGAAACTTAAAAAAAATAAAAAATCAATGCACATACGACCTCGGTTGTATTAGAAGTTATGAGAAGTATGCTACTTCAAAATTTGACACCTATAGTGGAGTATAGTACGATGTCCATTGTGAGTTTAGAGCCATTCAATTTTGAAATGAAATTTACATTCACTCAACTAAAACAATTTCATTCAGCCATTTTTCTTGAATAGTCTCATTATTTTTGTTTTGATTAATATTGATATTAAGTTCTAAGATCTATTACTAAAAAGTAGGCTATGAGGTTCTCGTACTGCCTTACAAACTACGAAGAGGACACTAACATCCCCAAGACTACCCGCTTAATTTTAAATTTTTTGCAAGGGGAGTGTGTTATTAAATACTTTTGGGACATGATTTTAGGCCATCTTTGTTATTATTTGAGCCTTAGCCTTATTTCTTGCACTTTTGTTATCCGTCGAAGCCATGATTGAGCTTTTTTGATGAAATTCATTTGTTAACCCATATACTGTAGCCTAGCCTAGTATGAAATGCATTTGATTGAAAGTGTTTGACATATTTAAAGAAGTGTGGACATTACTTTTAATTCTCTTTGAGTCTATAGACCATTACCCAAGGCCCCATTATCGGCTTATAAAAAGGCATAATTGATCTCAAGAGTTGTTAAAGATGCATGACTTGTGCGGATTAGGAGGATGATGGTTGTTGTTCTACGTATTATGTGTTGATTTCCTATCACGAGACTATGCTAAATTCATTTCTTGATAGCATTCATTGATTATAAACATATTTGAGGTATACTTTGATTTGATTTTACAAAAAAATCTGCTCACATATGTAAGAATGAGAGGAATTAGTTATTAAAATCATAGTGTGGTGATTGTAGAGAGTATAGCTTGAGCGAGGATTTATTCAATGCTAGCACTGGATAGTGGAGAGGTATTGTATTTTTTATTGATTTTCAAAGCATATAGGGTTGTTTACACACTACACACAAGTTTCAATGGGGATATAATTTATAAATACTGTTATATAGTATGTGGTTTTATGATCTGACTTGGTCTGTACTCGTTCATATTTCCATTCATACATTTTATTTGATAGTTGGTTGAATGATGTAAAAAGTTCCAAACAAAGCAAATTAATGAAAGTTTGTAGGTATATTCAGTGGAAACCTTCACGACACTACCATTCATCCACTAGGGAGAACCTAGGGCTTGAAATCGTATGTCCTATTAAAGTGGATTAGTAAGATTATTTTAGGATTGTTGATATACTAGGGAATAGTAAGGTGTAGGTTGGAGGTTGTAATTCAACATTGAAAGTGTCATTTATTTATCTATTATTGATGTCAATTTGCACTGGTTCTGAGTTATTAATTGAATAACCCTTTGTTTTAAATGGAAAAAGGGTTCAAGAGCAACAAACAGTACATTTGAGAGCAATACCAACACATTAGCGAACCAATCGGAAAAGCTTGGAACAAATAAGTGAAGTTCGAACACCAACTCACGTCCGAACACTTATAGGAACCAGGCCAGCTGAAATAGAATGTGTTGTAGCCAAGAACCAAAGCCCGAAGTTACAAAGAACCAACGTTCGAATGCCAACCCATGTTCGAACGTCCAGTGGAGCACTGACAAGATCAGACTAAAGACATGGTGCGTTGCAGCAAGTGGAAGACAAGTACTGAATGGAGTGTGGAAGGAGATTTCTCCAGAGGACAACAGGCCATGTGATATCTGAGTGATAAGGATAGATCCCAGCTAGTGTTTGAACACTTTTAGAGAAAAGGCAGAAGAAAAATTCGAACGCCTATAAAGCTTAAACTACAGCAACGTTCGAACGCCAACTCAAATTCGAACGACCTCGACTGACAGACCGCAGAGTGGTTGGCTTTTCACTTTGACTTAGGCGGCAAGCATCATTTATTCACCTCCTTCTTCCTTCTCCTTGCCTATAAATACTCCCTCTTTTTGGAGAGAAAAGGGCAGCACTTATCTTTCTTCATTGTCTTAGTTTTCCTCTTTGGTAGAGAGTTGGGAAGCTTAGACTTCCACTCAAGTCTTTACATTTTGCTTGTATTAAGAATTTAGTTTCTCTATTTACTTTAAGTCTTTACATTCATGTTTACAGTTGCTTGCATTAATAGTTTTAATCGCTCTATTTACTTTTAGTCTTTACATCCATGTTTACATACATCTTTTTTGTTTATGTCTTTTACTTCTATTGCTTTAGTTTTTATCTTTCTTAGAGGAGTGAAAATCTTCCACTTTTCTAGAGCTTTGCCAAAGCCGTGAATGGTGGAACATGATTCACTCATTCTTTGTTGAAGATTGACTCCTTGTTATTGTTCTTTTATTTTACGAAGTTCTCTACTTAGAGGGATGAGCGTCACTCTCTTTTCTAGCTTTGCCAAAGCCATGAAGAGTGAGTAGTTTCTCATTTATTATTTAGTAAGAGGTGAAGGGCATGTATAAATTATCTGGGAGTTATATTTATGCACTGTTCTAATACTTAATTTTTATCTCCTTGTTTATTGGAAGATTGATTGCATCTAGCAAAGCTAAGATACTTTGTCTAATCAAGAGTTTTTCTATGACACAGATGACTCTTGTATGGAAAGACTCCTCGTTTTAAGGCAAGTACCCAGACCAGATCTTCATTACTACCTTTTAATCATCCCCATTATTGTGCTTCATTTAAATAATGGAATATTACCGACATGGTTTGATGTCTTGTTTAAACACTTGTTTGTCTATAGACAGGTTAAGTCTTTGCACAGGCAATTCTTGTAAGCTTATAGAAAGATATCAAAATCGTGGTTGTAATTCTCACAATCTATCTTCACCTTCCGATTAACTTGTTATTGACATGGAAGTTAATTGAGTTATTACGCATAAATATAATAAAGTGAATAATTGACCACAAGTCCTGATCCTCGAACTAAGGAGTGACTTTTATTTCATCTTTTATTTTGTCCAGAAAACCTTCTTGGAAAGAATTTCATATTCAATCCAGAAAAAACCTCCCAGTCTCACAACTACAAGTCCCAAAGATTACAATCAATTGATCTTCACCACTGCTTACTTTGAAATACTAGCACAACAAGTTCTCTGTGGATTCCACTCCGGACTCAAATCGGATTAGTACTACAGCTTGACCGCCTGCACTTGGGTGTACACATTTCGGATCAAGACAAGTTTTTGGCCTCATTGCCAAGGAACCTTAGTAAAAGTGTTTTAAGGTAAAAGATAAAAAGATCTTTCTTTCTGTATATATTCTTTAACTTGCTGTAAATAATTTATTTTGTTTTCATTTATTTTATGTCTGAGAACGCTCCTCACTATAAAAATTTGTCGGCAGAATCTTCAGGGTCAGTGAACCAGTCTGATCCAAATTCACCTAGATCAATAGCAGACTCTTGTGAGAGTATTAAGGCAAACAATGATTGAAAAGGAGAAGTTCCGATTAGGGAAGATGAAGTGCCTAACATTCAAACTTTGAGGGATTTCTTGAATCCCACAAGAAATAGTGTCCCATCATGTTTTATATTTCATGCAGATGCACCCCCATTTACAGTGTCAGGGATTGCACAGTTGTTATCTGTTTTCCATGGGCTGGATACAAAAAGTTCGTATCTGCATATGAAAGATTTTTAAGAAGTGTGTGTAACATTTTAAGACAATTTGGAACTTGCCAAGATGAAACTTTTTCCTTTCTCTCAAAAGGACAAAGCTAAACAATGACTAAATTCTTTAAAATCTCTTTCCATGCCTGCCTGGCTGATTTTTCAAAATGAATTCTTCAGAATTTGTTTTCCCTTACATTGGACCAACACACTCAAAAGGCAAATCAAGAATTTTTTGGTGAAATAAGGGGAACATTTTACCAAAGTTGAGAAAGATTCAAAGAACTAATTCAAGCCAGCCCACACTATGCTTTTGTAAACTGGACTCTAGTAGGATTTTTCTATGACTTCTTACCCACTAGACTGTGTAAGTTTGTCGAAATGATGGCCCAAGGAGAATTTATGGGTAAAACTCTGGAGGAGGCATTCAATTTCTTTGACACCATATCTGACAGTTCTCCAATGTGGGATTCAGCCTCACCTACCACTAGTGAAGCCAGACCATCCACTTCCTAAGGGGGAAAGTATGTCTTTAGAGAAGATGATGGTCTGAGAGCTAAAATGTCTACCTTATCTAGAAATCTAGAACCTTTAGAGATGAAAAAAATTCATCAAGTCAATATGGGCTCTTCCACAGAATAAGTGTGGAATCTATGCATTGATAGGACATCCTATTGGAGAATGTTATACCATCCCTGCATTTTAAAAAGTCTTGTTGGAACAAAAAAATGCAATCTCCAACTTCAACAAACCTTACTCCAAACCATACTCTGAAACGTACAATCCAGGGTGGTGAAAACACCTGAACTTTATTTGGTGGAACACACAACCAACTCCCATGAACCAACCACAAAATTCACATCCACCACCTCAAGGACCTCCCGCAAACTAACCATACCAACCACCACAGAAGAGAAATCTTGAGGACACACTGAACTAGTTCATGAAAACCAAAATGAACTTCAATACCCATTCCACCTAAACGTTTACTGAGTTTAAAACACATACCACCCATTCCTTTGAATATCTTAAAAGCCACATTCAGAAGTTGATTCAATCCATGAGCACGCCAAAAAAGGGCAAGTTTTCTGCCCAACCAAAACCTCCATAAGATCAAGCCCAAGTTTTCACTACACTGAGAAGTGGCAAGGTAATTGACAAGGCAGTCAGAGACTTGTTAATTCCACAGCCAAGACCTAAATCAATCCCAATCAACTCACTAGTTGGACCCGAACCAGTTGAGCCTAAACTCATAATTGAAAAAGAGCCAGAGCGTTCGGAGGAAAAAAAAAACCTACAAGTTCCATTCCTACACCTTTTTCGCATAAACTCAAAGCCACGCAAAAGTTGAATCATCAGCCTAAAATTTATGAGCATTTCAAGCAAGTAAAAATCAACATCCCACTTGTGGATGCAATCCAACAAGTACCATCTTATGCCAAGTTCCTAAAAGACTTGTGCACAGTCAAGAGAAGCCAGAATGTCCAAAAAAAGAGCATTCCTGACAAAACAAGCTAGTGCCTTGTTACAATGCAAAACCCCTCTAAAATACAAGGACCCTGGATGTCCAACTGCATCATGTGTCATTGGAGATTTTAAAATAGAACACACACTATTAGACCTTGGAGCTAGTGTTAATCTGTTTGCGTCACACTCCAACTAGTAGACAGATCTGCAAAATCCCTAGGGGATAACCTTGTCTTCCCTAATTAACTACATTGTTTTAGATACTCAACCAACATTACATTCAGAGATCCCAATTCTTGTCATTCTTGGTCGACCCTTCCTAGCAACTTTCCATGCACTAATTAATTGTAGTAATGGAGTCATGAAAATAACTTTTACGAATATGACTCTTGAATTGAATATTTTCAATATTGCTAAACACCCAGGAGAGGATGAGGAAGAAGGGGAAGTAAACTCCATTGAATCACTGATACAGGAACACGTGAGTGACACATTATGTGAAGACTTGACTGAATCATCTTTCCTAGAGTCCATCAAATCTGACTCAAAACCCTCTCGTAAAATGTAGAGACGACTAAATCCTCATATGAAGGAAGTTGTGAGAAATGAAGCACTCAAACTCTTAGATATAGGGATAATCTTTCTCATCTCTAATAACAAATGGGTTAGTCTAACCCAAGTTGTACCCAAAAAGTCTAGGGTCACAGTAGTGAAAAATGAAGCCAATGAACTAGTACCAACTCGAGTCGTCACAGGAAGGCGAATGTGCGTTGATTACTGAAAATCGAATTTAGTAACTAGGAAAGACCATTTCCCTCTTCCATTTCTTGATCTGGTTCTAGAAAGAATTATAGGCCATGAATTTTAATATTTCCTGGATGGATATTTCGGGTATAATCAAATTGAGATAGCCTTAAATGATTAGGAGAAAATCACATTTGTATGCCCCTTTGGAACCTTTGCATTCAAAAGGATGCCATTTGGACTTTGTAATGCTCCAACAACATTCTAAAGATGCATGCTAAGCTTGTTTAGTGACATGATTGAAAAATCTTTGGAAGTATTCCTAGATGACTTCTCTGTTTATGGTGACTCATTCCATTTGTGTGTGCCCAACCTAGAAAAGGTTTTAATAAGGTGTAAAGAAGTTAATTTGGTGCTTAATTGGGAAAAATATCATTTCATGGTAACACAAGGCATTGTCTTAGGTCACATTGTGTCGTCTGAGGGCATAAAAGTTGACAAGAAAAAAATTGATCAAATTGGAAATATTCCAACACCCAAGACTGTAAAGGATGTCCGATCATTCCTGGGACATGCAGGTTTTTATAGGAGATTCATAAAAGACTTTAATACCATAGCAAAACCCATGTGTTAGCTCATGAGTCAGGATGTAATCTTTGATTAGAATGAAGCATGCTAGAAACCTTTTGAGAAGCTAAAGGGCATGCTAATTTCCGCTCGAATAATGCAACCCCCTGACTGGACTCTTACCTTTGAACTAATGTGTGATGTCAGTGATTATGTTGTAGGTGTTGTACTAGGACAAAGAAAGGATAAGAAACCACATGTAATTTACTACACAAGCAAAGCTTTGAATAATGTTCAAATGAATTATTCAACAACTGAAAAAGAATTGTTTGCTTTGGAAAAATTTCGTTCCTATCTTGTTGGTTCTTCTGTCACTGTATTCACTGACCATGCAGCTCTAAAATTCCTGCTCATAAAAAAAGATGTCAAACCGAGGCTCTTAATGGAGCCAACAAGAACATTGTGTGAAAGTCATTTGAACCTTCTCAGAAAGTCTTGTTGTTTAATTCCAGACTCCGCATTTTTTCTGGTAAGTTAACATCAAGATGGACTGGGCCACACATTGTCCAAAATATATTTAAACAGGGAGTAGTAGAAGTGAAAAACCCATCAAACGATAATATGTATACTGTTAATGGGCAGAGGTTGAAATCTTTTTTGGAGGATTTGTTACAAATGTGAAAACCATTATTTGAATGGAACCAGAATATCCCACCCAGAAACGCGTTTGCAGACACTCAAAAGGATTAGATTAGGTAAAAATCCGACCCAATGAGACACCATCATGAGACCCCCTCACCTTTTCCTATCTTTTCCCACTTGTCTCTATTGACCCCCCACCGCCTTTTTCTTCTTCTTCTTCTTCGCTATTTGTTCTGCTTCATCTTCCTTTGTCTTCCTTTTGCTTTTTCTTTCTGTTTGTCTTCCTCTTCTTCATTTTCTTTTCTTTTCTTCTGCAAATCCATACCCAAGCAAAACCATGTCCATGCACCCCGAAGATCAGATCCCTGTTATGATTATTTACATTATTTTACTCTATTTTTTATGGGTATCCTACTGCTATTCGCACTCACACACAAGGCTTACAAGCCTACCCGAGAACCAGATATGCACAGGGAGGAGTAATGTAGGAATTTTGATTTGTAGGTACCGGCAGAAGCACAGATTTCTGCCTTTCAACCTCAGTTCTAAGATCTATACTAGTAAATTCGAAACATTGGGGACAATGTTCAGTTTAGGTAAGGGTGTGAGAATCTTCGTATTCTATTTTCACATTCTGTTTTTATAGTTGTACCTGTACCGTAAATATTTAAAATTTTTGTTGTTATTTGTGTTGCTGTTGTTGTTATTCCGAGCATATTGTGTACTTTGTCTTTTTTATTGTATGTCTGTGGGTCAGTTTAAATCGTCTTTATAACTAATAGACATTAAAGAACCAGAAAGAGAATCTTAAAGTATAGGAAGCATGGACGCCAAACTTTTTGGTTTAGTCTTACAGTTTTACGAACTTTTTCATCAGATGTGTGAAGAGCACATAATATTGCATATTTGAAGGCCTCATTACATACATTTTAACTTAACTTTTGCATCTAAGTACTTAGTGTTTGCCGATATTATGAATAATGTTGAATTTTAGATGTTGCATATATTTATAGCTTAAATCATTGATTTTAGTACCTTGCAACTAGTATGGATGTGTGTTGAAGGCATCGACACAATACATGAAAATTTGGAGGTATTGGTGCTTGGGAACAAAGGCACCAGCTACCACATCATTTTCCTCCAGTTTGACCATGATCCACTTCGAATCTGAAAAAGTGTAAAACATGAAAGTTGTAGATCTGGATGTCGTCTATTTTGTGTTGAAATTTTAGCTCAATCCAATGGTTGGATCCAAAGTCCTGCGTATTCTACCAGAACTGGTCCATACTAAAAGAGTACTGGAACACCATACTAGTAGTTGTTGGCTACTGGACTCATAACTACCGGTAGTTATTCCATGAGATACCAGTAGTTGATGCCTAGAATGCCCAGAATGCCTGCATTCAAGCTCCACTTGCTTGGGGGTCCCACCAACACTTCGCCCACTTGATCCCTGATATTCCTTGTACAAGAACATCCCCTCCACGCCCTATTTTAAGACTTTTGGAGGCTTGACATTAATGAAGCATGGGAGAGAAGGAGGCTGCCTAGGAGTTGCAGACTAGGCTCATCCTAGCCTGTCTATGGCATTCAACTCAGCCCCTCTTGATGGGAGCCCTTTCACAGACCTAGGGGGACCACCATGCACGAATTTTGAAAGTAAACACACCATTATATTCAACATTCTCAAGCATTTTCAGAGGTGGCTACTTAAGCTAAGGAGTAGTTTTAGTGACGAAGATGATGAATAATGCTATAAGTTATTATTTTTGAATTGTCTTCACCCATTTCTCTTATAATCTTCAGTAAGACTTTTGTAAGCTTCCTTTATTACTTTGAATGTCATTTATTTCAAGTTTAATTACTTGTTCTAGCTTCTATCATTGTTGTTTATGTTTTCTTCATTTCAAGTTTAAAATGGGTATTGTATGTCTCTCTTCATAGTTTATGTTTCTTGCATTAACTTAGTTTAAATCTTCATTTCTCTGCAATGTGTTTCATTTACATTATTGTCTTGACTTTATTTACGAGTAGCTAGCTTTTAAGTTGGCTAATCCAAGGGTGACCTCCTCTTGGGATTCCATTACAACTCTTCTCCTTTCCTCCATTCAGTGTACGGTGGTTTGGTTTGACTGGGTTGAGAGTGGACATGGTTGTGAGTCTTTGATATACCATAGGCCTAATCACGGGTTATGCTTGGATCTTCACCTCCATTTGGTTGTGAGTTCTTGATACACCGTAGGCATTGTCATGGTGTATGCTTGAATCCTCACCTCCATTTTGTCCCTGGCTTCCCATGAGTCAATCATTCATCTATGCACCATTAAAGGAAGCTTGGAGTTGATTTGTATTCCCATTGGAATGCACTTGTTTTCTTTCATTTTCATTAAGAACAAAACTCACCAAAACCAACTACAAGATTTTACACTTTCTTTCTCATTTTGACAAAATCACCTTCACACACTTGAACATTCCTTCCCTGAGTAGACGACCTTGGAATACTTTTTCAAGTAAAACAACGACATTCAAAAGAATCCTAGCCTAGTATAAAATGCATTTGATTGAAAGTGTTTGACTTATATATAAGGTATACTTTGATTTGATTTTAAGAAAATTCTACTCACATATGTAAAAATGAGAGGAATTAGTCAGTATAATCATACTGTGTTGATTGTTGAGAGTATAACTTGAGCGAGGATTTATTCAATGCTAGCAGTAGATAGTGGAGAGGTATTGTAATTTTGATTGATTTTTAGAGCATGTAGGGTTGTTTACACACTACACACAAATTTCAATGGGGATATAATTTATAAATACTATTACATAGTATGTGGTTCTATGATCTGACTTGGTCCGGACTCGTTCATATTTCCATTCATACATTTTATTTGATAGTTGGTTGAATTATGTAACAAGTTTAAAACAATGACCAAATTAATGAAAGTTTGTAGGTATATTCAATGGAAACGTTCACGACACTACCATTCATCCACTAGGGAGAACCTAGGGCTTGAAATCGTATGTCCTATTAAAGTGGATTAGTAAGATTATTTTAGGATTGTTGATATACTAGGGAATAGTAAGGTGTAGGTTGAAGGGTGTAAGTCTACATTAAAAGTGTCATTTATTTATCTATTATTGATGTTGATTTGTACTGGTTCTGGGTTATTATTTGAATAATCCTTTGTTTTATGATTTGATTGATTTTCAGAGTTTGGATATTTTATTAGGCAAAGCAGGTAAATTGAGCCGAATTGGAGGACTTGGTAAATTAATCTTACAACTGGTCAATTGATGAGCACAAAATATTATATATTGAATGACCTCATTACATGCTTTTTAACTTTACTTTGCATTTTAATACTTATAGTTAGCTAGAGTTATGAATAATGTGAAAATTTTGATGTTGCAAGTAATTATAGCATAAATGATGGCTTTTGTAACTTTGCAACTAAGTGTGAATGAGTGGTGATGTGACGTCCCAAAAATCCGGAGGTCCCGTTGACTATCCGTCAACCCGCGGAATGCCCGTGGATACCGAGTGACTCGATATCTCGGCGTTATGTCCCATTTATCGGGATCCATCTTTTAACAAAATTCAGGCAGAGTCTCCTTCGTACGGGGAGCTCTACCCAAAAACACAACATGTACAATAAACCTTACAAGGCCCATCCGAGGCCCAATATAATACAATGACCGCACCGGGTCCATTTATAAGTAAATATAGACCACACCGGGTCCATTTATCGATACTCATATAAAACATGCACAATTATATCAAAACAGTCCATATAGACTCTGTTACAATTCCTTTACACGTTACATGCCAAAATTTAATTACAAGTCTAATTTTACAAAAAAAAACGAAGCTAAGACCACATGTTGGCCTTTCTTCAACCAAGGGCTCCCGAATGAGAGCCATCCGCCGGAACATGTCCCGTACCTGAAAGTGGTTCCCGTATAGGGTGAGCACAACACCCAGTAAAGTTTATCCTACAAGGGCTACTCCCCACCTTAGATGCATATGTGATGTGTACATGCAATAAGCAACATTTAACAACCATTCCATACAAGAATATGCATTTGATGTTGGAATGCTACCATGTCATGCCATGGAATGAGGGTGACACTCACTCATGCATCTTTCAAACCGAGTCCTCACTGACTCACGCCACACAATGAAATGTCAAAGTGTAATGCTACCCGTCTATTGACGGAAAAATCCTTCTAATGATCGTTTTGAATAACAAACCATACGTTTTTAGAAAATTCGATCATTATTAGGAGTCTACCCATTGAATGGGCATTTTTATCACAAAAACCTTGTGTTTTCTTTTTGGGCAACGGATTTTCTGGAGTTACACCGCAGGCTCCGTGGGCCTGACACTTTTCTGGAATTACACCGCAGGGAAAGTGTGTGAACCAGGTGGTTTAGGATTTTTCGCCCAAGGAAGTCGCCAATGTCCCTTCTTGCTTTACCCAACACAAGTTTTCCTTATGCAATGCAACGTGCAACTTCAAAAAGGATCGTTGATCCCCTTTTTCCCGAGTCTACAGACAATCAAACACCAAGCTAGGTGTTGATTTACCCAAATTCCACACATCCACACTCATGCTCAATGCCAATGAATGTGATGCTATGTTCCTGCTCCAAATGCAATGATGTCAAATGAGCAATATGTCTATATGTTCAACATATATAATTCCATAGTCATCATATTAGATGCATACAATAACCAAAACACCTTAATCATGTCAACATATTTGAAGTCATAAATTGACAACATAGAGCATACTTTGATAATTTTTATACACATAAACATTTTATCACAATTTCATTGAAATAATATCAATTTCTCAACCAAGGCATATTATCAAACACCTTGAAGGCACTCAAGTCATGTAATCACATAACACATTTTAAGTCACTACAAGGCCCAAGAAATTACATCAACTGATTTCTAGTAAACATTCTCACATAATATCAAGTCTCAAGAAAATTATATAGGTAACTTCCATATACCAAACTTAAACTAGAATTTGGTCTAGGCCAAATTCCATACCCATTCCATAATACACCTAAAGCAAGAAATAAACCAAGTAGGAGAAACCCTACCTTAATAGAGTGTAATATAAGTGTAGAAATCCTCAAGAACACTCCCTCTCTTATTTATTTTTAATGCCACATGAAGAGTTCTTTTTCAACTAAGCATAGGTGCTTAGCATCTTTGAACATTCTGCAGGTAACCCTCATGAGTTAAAACAACTATAACTCTAGTTATAAAAATCCAATTCCAACAAAACATGTGCAAGCTGAACATAGACACATAGGAGTTATCTTTCACCAAAAATCACTATTTTTGAACACTAATTACCTGTCCCAAGTAACTCCTAAACAAAGTGTAAGTTACAGAATTTCTGGTTTCCAGCAGGTCATAGTCATCTTTAGAAATTCGCCAAAAATCGAGTTTTCATCATTTTGGCATGAAACCAAAGCCAAAATAACCCTTTATGAATCTATTTTAAACCCTCAAAATTTCAGATTCATTAACGAAGTCTAACTCATAAAACCAATTACGAACTCACAGACTGTCCAGAATTTCCAGAACAGTTTCTACAGGCTGGAGCTAACTTTGAAAAATCACCAAAAATTGTATTTATCTCCATTTTACTTGAAACCAAAACCAAACGATTCCTTATTCAGTCTATATCATAACCTAAAACTTTCAGAATTAATAAATAACCAGAGCTCATGATAATGAAGAAGAAACTCACCAACTGTCCAGAATTGACAGCAGAACCTCCCCTTCTTCCTTTCAATTTGTGTTCAAGAAAAATACCCACAAGACTTGATTTTTTTCCAAAACTTCACCTTTGAACCTTCGGTGAAATTCTTTGTTTTTGGTACCCACGCGTAGCCCTCGTTGCGTAGATCAACTCTCCCTTCTTGCTCGACGGAATCCGAGCGACGGGAAGTGGAGAAATCAAAGGAGAAAGCTTGAAGAACTCTTGTCTTCTTTCTCTTCTCTCTCTCTCTCTATTTGGGCGGCTGAACA
>CM042197.1:25158330-25180260 GCA_023539305.1 Ilex asprella
GGTACCGGTACACCCGATAAAAATCTGAATGTTTTAATCGCGACGTGGGTCTGACTTTTGGGCCTATAAATACTTTAGGGCGCCTCCTTAGACGTCCATACCTCACTCTAAACCCTAGATACCTTGAGAGATAAAGAGAGAACTCAAGATCAAAGAGAAAAACAAGAGATTAAGGGTATATTCAAGGATCCAAGCCCTAGTTCTTCAAGCTTTAAGGTAGGGGTTTTCTTCCATTTTCATCCAATGATGCTAGGGTTATTATATATGTAAATTTTGACTCTAAGTAGTATGTATTTGTTATAGATTCATTGATTCTTAGTCTTTGTACAAATATTCACATGATTTGAACAAAATAATAGTTGGAAATTCATCAAACCCTAATTTTTAGGGGAAATATAGATTTTTCTCTATACCTTCACATCACCTTGATTTCTAAAATGCTAGAGCTTTGTGTTGGGTATTAAAATGATAGTATGGATGATCTCATGCCTATTTACTTAAAACTTGTCTTTTGTAACATGAATTGTGGAATGAGTATGTTTTCTGAAATTGCTTTATTATGTATCTTGCTTGCAAAAATTGGGGATAAGTATGGAATTTGCTTGTATATGAGGTTGAGTATATTGTGGTATGTCACTCTTGTGTATGGTGTTGTGAGGGACTTGGATTACCTTCGAAAACTGCCGTAGAGCGTTAGAGGTTAGTCTATCCCAATGGGGGGTGAGATGGTTGCCTAATGCTCGTAGTGGATCATTGTGGTGACAATGACACTATTGTTCACAAATACCGGAGAAAAGGGTTAGTATACTAGATACCTCGGAAGGATTTCGTCAATGCCGTATGAGACGGTACACGCCCTTCCTAAATTGGCCTGTGATTGTGATTACATATGGGTGAACAAGGTAGATTCGTTGGGTAGATTCATGAGAAGCGCCGACCTACTTTAGTGGTACCTAATAGAAATTATTGTTCATTGTACCAAATATTATTTCCCCAAGAGTTTCGGGTAGTATGAGATGCCGCGATAACTTGTGGAAATGGTGTATGGTGGATTGGATTATGTTGAAAATTACTTGCCAATTAAAGTGAATTTTATTCTCTTTCCGTTGCTTTATTATTGTCCAAACTTGAGATCTCTTTTAAAATGCCCTTGTTTTATTTCAAAGGTTATATATGTTACTTGTGAAATGAGACCGACCGTTTTCTATGTTTTTAAAACCTTGTTTGGATTTGGGAGAAATTTTCTACAGAGCTTCGTGCTCACCCCCTACTGGTAACCTTTTTCAGATTGTGTACTTGAGGAGGAGTTAGGAGCCGAGGAGGCCGTCCAGTGGGAGACTCCGGTTGATGGGAGTGTGGATCTCGAGGTGGACGCATAGAGCAACCCCTTTTTTTGTACTAGACTAGGATGTTCTTTTGGAAATTGTGGAGTCTAGTTATTTTGTATTCCGCTGCAAGCCTACTTAAATATTCTTTTGGAGATGTAAATGCCATAGCTTGGCCTATTCTTTTGGGATAAAAATGTTAATTTGATGCATAGATTTTTTTATGGTAAGTAAAGCGACCCGGTGTGGTCATTACAGTAGAACTGCACAGGTTGAGTTTTATGGTAGAGCTCCTAATACAAGGGGGACTCTGCCCAAATTTTATTCCAATATAAATTGTTGATATACCGTTGATGGATTACTTTGTGCTCTCATGCGTAAATGGTTATTAGAATGTAATGCAGTCCAGGGTGTATTTTGGGGTGTTACAGTGTTGAGTACAAAATATTGCATATTTAATGACCTAATTACATGTTTTTAACTTAACTTTGCATTTAAATACTTACAGTTAGCTAGAGTTATTAATAATGTAGAAATTTTAATGGTGTCGATAATTATAGCATAAATAATGTTTTTTAGAGCTTTGCAACCACGTGTGAATGAGTGGTGATGAGATGGACAAACAGAATGAGGATTCGGAGGTTTGGAGGGTGAAGAAACCAAGAAAAATGAAATTTGGATGAAAACCTTCAGGAAGGTTTGGCCATAAACCTTTCGGAAGGTTTTGCACATTGGTTTCCCAAGGTTTTGACACAATACTGCTGTTTTTCCAATTTTTAACCATGCTTCACTTCGGATCAAAAAAAGTTAAAAATTAAAGTGGTATATCTGTATGTCTTCTGTTTTGTGTCAAAATTTCATCTCAATCCAACGATAGAATCAAAGGTTATGGCAATTTCACTAAAAGTGGTCCTAAGCTATTATCATCGGAAGTTTGCATCGACCTTCTTGAAGGTTTTGCCCAAAATGCCTAGAACACCATCAACTTATGCTCCACTTGCTTGGGGGTCCCACCATTGATTATCCCACTTGTCCCCTGACATCCCTTACACATATATATGCCTCCTACACCACAAAGTTAGGAAAATAAGATGGAGGATGTGAGAGTAGGAAAGAGGAAGGGGGAAACCATGATGGTTGCAGACTAGCCTTATCCTTGCATGTCTAAGCATCAACTCCGCCTCCTACGGATGGGAGGTCTGCATCTCTCACACTCCATATATTCAGCATTTCACTTGAATTCATAGGCTAGGGAGCCTCATGGACAAAAATGCATCTCTCACACTCCATATATTCAACATTTCACTTGAATTCAATGGAGGCTACCTTAGCTTAGGAGTAGATTTTAGAAAGAGAAAGTAGGGTTTTGTAAATTCTTCACCATTTTCATCCCTGTAAGCTTTAATATTCTTGTAATTTATATTTTTTGCACTTTAATCTTAGCTATTACAAGTTGCTTTCAAGTTTAATCTCTCATTCAAGGTTCCACCATTAATGCACTCATTTTTCTTCATTTTCTTAGTTTGAAATGGGTATTAAATACATTCCCTCTTAGTTTATATTTCTTTTGATTAACTTAGCTCCAATATTCAATTTTTTATAATGTCTTCTCATTACATTGTTGTCTTTACCTAAAGCATGAGTAGCTAAGCTTTTTGGTTAGCTAATCTATGGGAAACCTCCTCTTGGGTTTTCCATTTCAACTCATGTTTTCTCCTCTGCTCGGTGTACGATGGTTCGGATTTATTGGGTTAGGAGTGGACATGGATATGAGTCTTTGATAGCCCCTGGGCCTGGTCACGAGTTATGCTTGGATCCTCACCTCCATCTCGCCCTAGCTTCCCATGAATCAATCGTTTATCAAAGCACCATTGGAGAAAAGTTTCAAGTTGAGCAGGGAGTCCCATTGGAGTGAACCCTTCGGATTAGCAAACACTGGTTTTCATTCACAAACTTCACTCCCCAAACCAAAACTTAAAAGATTTTACACTTTTTCATTTTCACAAAATCACCTTCACACACTTGAACTTTCCTTCTTTGAGGAGACCACCTTGAATACTTTTCCAAGTACAACATCACATAAAAAGACTCCTTATGATTGGAGAGCACTTTTGTTTGCACAAACACCCATTTCATTCATCCCACCATTCTGTTGCCTTTCTTTTGACATCATTCCATGGGAGAGTGAAACTCCCTTCACACATAAGCTATACACATGTTGAGGGTGATGTCCACAGGTTAAGGATACAACAACGGAAACATTCAGGCATCAATATAAGAAAATTAAGCGGGGGTCAAAGTGTAATTACAAAGAAAAGTAAATAGAGTCAAAATTGGATATTCTGGACCAGTTTTGTATTGGTGGATGTTTCTGAACTAGGTCTTGCATTCGAACACATGTTAATGAGGTTTCCCCCATGGAGCAGTTGAAATTAAACACCCCCAAAATAAAAATATTTTTAAAGTCAATGGTAAAAAATTGAAACCACTTTGGGAAGGATTTGTGGCTGAGGTGGAGACCATTAAGTTGGTGGATCCACCGTGTGATCTTAATAATTGATTTTGAACTTCGTTTGTAATACAATGTATAATAGAATTTCTATTGTCTTATTAAATTTTCTGTGTAAATTCCTTTTTTAGTGATACATTTGGTGTTGATTTTGCCAATATATGTATGTATCCTCCCCTACCCTACTCATTTTTATACTACTTATTTCTTTAATTATTCATAGGACTTCTCGCAACATGGGTGGTTCAAGTTGGGAGGGGTGGGATAGTTTTTGATGCATAATCTATGCCATTTTTGTTATATTTTTTTATGTGCTTTAGTACATTTAATTATGACTAATTTGGAGAGTGCATATAGGATAGGAAATTAGCAGGTAATCATGATGTCCATAATTTTTTTGAGAATTAATTTTTGATAAACCAATTGAGGATGGGAGATTGTTTAATATTTACCCAAATTTTTACATTTATTAACAATTTTTTTAAAACTCGAATTCAATTTCCAATCTTGGAGTCCATTTTGAATGGGAAGTTGAAACTTGTGTATAAAGCACATGTCTTGACGCAAACCTTGCATTTGGATGCACCTGTCCAGAAACTTTGAGCCGTTAGGATGCAAGTCTTGCATTCAAACGCAATATTTGACAAGTGAAACCTCTAGAGTATTAAAAGAAATGACGTCTTGGAACTCAGCCTGAATTAACCCTTACGTTTGAACACAAAAGGTTTGTTTGAATTGCGCATCTTGGTCTATAAGAAGATGGTCAACTTCATTTGTCATTTCGATGAAGACCAACCCCCATCCACCACTGAAGTGCTCTCCAAGCTTCGCCCAAGAATCTCAAACCTTTATTTCCTTTAAAACCCCAAATTCAAAAATTTCTTCAACAATGCTACCCGAGATAAAAGTAGTCGGAGCGACCACAGTCTAGTCCCGAGGCAATAAGGGTCACATAAGTGGATCCAAATTAGCCTAGGGTATGGATTGACGTGTATAGGGTGAGGCATTTTTTTTATGATACTCATTTCCCTAAAATGGAGGTTGAGCAGTGGTTTATTCATTACTTTTCTGCTCACCTTATTATGATGGAGCACTGTGAAGTTCGGGAGGACTTCTGGGGATATGCCATTGTGTAGATAATGGTGTCTAGAGGATGGGGAGAGTATTTGAAGAGATCATATGCTGGAGCCACTCCTTTGATCTGCAAGTTCTACTCATAGGCGGAATGGATAGATACTAAGATGTTTAGGACTACAGTGAGGGGAGTGAGTTTGAAAGTGGATTCCATGATGATCTTCTGAGTTGCCCGAGTGAACATTTTCCTGAGGACATGGTATATTTTTACTATAGCGTATGATATATAGGATGTATGTAGGCAGATGATAGGAGATCCCCACTTTGTCTAGCATACATGTGTAGGATCTCGAATTGGATCTTGATGACTAGTATGTTTTTGCTTGCCTGGATGAATCACATCTATCTAGATCAAGCTAAGCTACTATAGACCATTGGGACTGGATTTAATATCTTTTTGTCCACTATCACTTCCTCTATAATGTATCGAGCTCTAAAGGACAACATCAAGAATGCCTCCCTTCCTTTTGGATATTTGGCGACCTCCATTTGCATGGATCAGGGTATTAGGGTGCCTAAGGACATGTTGAAGGAGAAGTGCCCTCGATTTTTGCATAATAAGGCTCTGATTAAGTGTTGTGGAGCCATGGGTAGAATCCCAGCTCCTGTCCTTGGTTCCGATGAGCATACCAAGGTAGAAGAGGAGGTTGATGAGGATGTTGAGGAGAAAGTGGGTCAACTTATGATATGATTGAGCTTGCTCTAGATTCTGGAGGAGTAGAGACATATAAGGGGTTCTTTCGTAGAGGATGGCGGGATCATGCGCCACCTGCCACTTGGACCATGAGACGGAGCTGACCTTTCAGAGTAGATTATTTTTCTTCTTACTAGTTTGTTTTTGGTGTCCTGCTGGAGTTTAGTTAAGTCCAAGGCCCAGTTGTATATAGAGCTCTAGAACATTCTTTAGTATTACAGATTTTATTCCAAATTGATACTTAAAAAAAAAAGCCAAAGCACGTACAACCTAGGTTGTATTAGAAGTTAGAGAAGATATGCTACTTCAAAATTTGACACATATAGTGGAGAATAGTGTATTGGGGAATACTATGATGTCCATTGTGAGTTTAGAGCCATTCAATTTTGAAGTGAAATTTACATTCACTCAGCAAAAGCAATTTCATTCACCTATATTTCTTAAATAGTCTCATTATTTTTTGTTTTGATTAATATTGATATTAGGCTCTAAGATCTATTACTAACAGGTAGGTTAGGAGGTTCTCATACTGTCGTACAAACTACGAAGAGGACACCGACATCCCCAGGTTCTAAGATCTATTGCATGGGGAGTGTGTTACTAAATACTTTTGGGACATAATTTTAGGCCATCTTTGTTCTTATTTGAGTCTTAGCCTTATTTCTTGCATTTTTGTTATTCGTAGAAGCCATGATTGAGCCTTTTCGATGAAATTCATTTGTTAACCCATATGCAATAGCCAAGCCTAGTATGGAATGCATTTGATTGAAAGTGTTCGACTTATTTAAAGAAGTGTGTACATTACTTTTATTTCTCTTTGAGTTTATGGACCATTACCCAAGGTCCCATTTCAACCATAGAAAAAGACATAAATGATCTCAAGAGTTGTTAGTGATGCATGACTTGTGTGGATTAGGAGGATGATGGTAGTTGTTCTAAGTATTAGGTGTCGATTTCCTTTCACGAGACTATGCTAAATTCCTTTCTTGATAGCATTCATTGATTATAAACATATGTAACGTATACTTTGATTTAATTTTACTAAAATTCTGCTCACATAAGTAAGAATGAGAGGAATTAGTCTGTATAATCGTAGTGTGTTTATTTTTAAGAGCTTAACTTGAGCGAGGATTTATTCAATGCTAGTGGTGGATAGTGGAGAGGTATTGCATTTTTTATTGACTTTCAGAGCATGTACGGTTGTTTACACACTACACATAAGTTTCAATGGGGATGCAATTTATAAATACTTTTATATAGTATGTGTTTCTATGGTCTGACTTGGTCCGTACTAGTTGATATTTCCATTCATACATTTTATTTGATGGTTGGTTGAATTATGTCACAAGTTCAAAACAATGAGCAAATTAATGAAAGTTGTAGGTATATTCAGTGGAAATCTTTACAACACTACAACTCATCCACTAGGGAGAATCCAGTGGTTGAAAGACTTGTTTCCTAAGCTAAATACAATTGTATGTCCTAATAAAGTGGATTAGTTAGATTATTTAGGATTGTTTTCATACTTGGGAGTTGTAAGTTGTAGGTTGGAGTGTGTAATTCAACATTAAAAGTGTCATTTATTTATCTATTACTGATGTCGATTTGCACTGGTTCTGAGTTATTAATTGAATAATTATTTATTTTATGAATTGATTGATTTTCGGAGTTTGGATATTTTATTAGGCAAAATATGTAAATTGAGCCGAATTGGAGGACTTGGTAAATTAATCATACAACTGGTCAATAAAAGAAAATTAAGGGGGGATCAAAGTGTAATTAAAGGGGGTTCAAAGGGGGATAAAAGTCAAAATTGGATATTGTGGACCAATCTTGGACAGCTAGATGTGTCTAAACTAGGTCTTGCATCTGAACACGTGTGAATGCTGAATAGGCTTGAAATTTTGGCTAAGTGTTGGTGACAAAACGTGATGCCTCTGCCAGAACGCAAGAGTTTCATTTCGACACACCTACTAAGGATGGAATTCTAGATAATTTAAGGCATTAGTACGGATTTGATGATATGGTGTACCTTCGTTAGGATTTAACAAGTCATTCGGATTCAATTGGTTGACTGAAGTGAAGACCCCAAGTTTCAAGGCTTGCATCCAAACAAGAGTCTTGCGTCTGGATCCGTGTGTTTGAATTTGCACTGCTCAGTTTACGCTAATATAGGCTTTAGTTAGCGATTTTACTTTTTTTTGGATTATTTTTATTGTAAATTATAAATAGGATAAGAGTCAATTGTTTTTTAGGATTCTGTTGTTAGTTCTTTTATGGCTGGTCTAGTTTTCATAGAATCTTTCAAAGTCTACTTCCATGGCCTGTGCAAAGTTTTCTTTGTACTCCCTAATAAGGGTAGGTTTCTTGAATTTTGTATTGAATGTTATTATTCATTCATTGTTCACTAATGATTTATCATTTTTATTATCCGATTAAATGAATATTTCTAATCAAAGTAATATACTCTGTATACTTGTTTGATTATTCATCAATTGGGTTGATTCCTAGATATAGATAATTCTTAACATTCCTTGCACATGTTGCTACTTCTTAAATTCATATTTTCATATTAATCAAATCTTGGTTTAATAGTTATAACCTATGGTTGATTACACTAACGTTGGAAGTGAATTGAGATAAGAGATAATTGCGTAAGTAATATATTCAATACATATGACTAGTTCCTGATCCCAATACTATGGAGTCTCTTTTCATACATACGAATCTCTTTATAATTGGTTAGAATTGCTCATTCTACAATCTAGATAAACTGTTATTACCCTCAGGATTGACCTCAGTCTTACCGAGTTATTACCACTTCTTGACCACTTCCAGTTGTATGTGCCTATTTAGTATCAATAAATTACCAATTAAAAACCCAAACCACCATAATTACCTTGTCTCGTGAAGATATAGAATGATAAATAACACAAGCAATTAGTCAATGCGAAAACAATTCTTGAAAAAAATCGCGAGGAACTTTCTCGATTCACCAAAACCTGATCCATTACTCTCTAAGTTAACAAAAAAGTACTCAATCTTATACCTTAACCAATACCATGGTTAGATGCTCATTTCCTTGTTAAATCTTTGAAAAAGGCCTTACTTTGACATCTAGTTTAGCTGCACTTGGACCTCCCTACCACATAGTTCGTCTAAGCCTCAAGCAATCATGGATATGCCAACGATCCTCGGTTTGCAGACATCAATGAGTTTATTAAACCATCAAGAAATTCTTCTCCTAGTTGTGAGATTTGTTAGAATATTAAGTGGTAGCCTTTTGGGTTTTCGGGATTGCTTGACTATAAAATCAGTGGGCCCAAGTGCTAGTGGTCAAGTGTAGTAATAACTTGGTATGTCTGAGATCGATCCTCAGGGTCTGAGTAGATTATAGGAAGGTAAAAGTGAAGAATAGTATTTAGGCTGTTCAAGGTAATTAATTATGATAGACTGAAGAAAATTTCTTATTGGAAAAGGCTACTCTTTAGTTTCAAGATCGGGAATTGTTCGTGCCAACAAAATAGTATACCTTTGGAATTATATTTTATCTCAGTTGAATTTCAATGCTAGTGTAATTAACCATAATAAAATAAATTTGAAGCCCAAAAGTTATTTGACACGACAATATGAATTTAAGAACTAGTTTTGTAAACACATAGGGAATTATAAGAATAACTCATATCAAGACACTAATCTAGTTAATAAGCAATCAAATAAGTATATAGAGTACAATACTTTGATAAAAAACATTCATTCTATTCATAGACAATAAATAATAAATCATTTAAGAACAATGAAAATTAATTGCATAAATAAAATATTTGATGTACAATCCCAAAACCCTACATAACTACAGAGTAAAAGAAGAACTACCTATAGGGCATAAGTATTCTTCTGCTAAGGATGGAAAAATTAACTAAGGACCGGATTCCCAATAAGGCTCTCCTCATATGTATTTATAAGGAGAAGAGTACATAAGGTATTTCATGGATTGTTTAACAATAAAAAACCTACTAGGTCAAAGCATCACAACCTAAAACCCAAAAGGCACGTCCGATTTGACAAGGCACTCCCGAACAGACAAGGCACTCCCGAACGGACAAGGCACATCTGGATGGACAAGGTTCGTAGAGACGGAAGAGTTAGTATTCTACATCTTTGATTTGATCAACAGACGCATGCAGACGGAAGATCTTCATCCAAATGCAAGCTCTCTATATCATCTTTCATTGTCAGCATGTATTCCAACATCTTAACAGCTTCAATTCTCTTGAATTTATGTCCGCTTAGTTGCATCCAGATAGGCTTCTTGAGTTATGATGAAAGTATTTCATGTCATCAAAGTTAAATCATCTCCAATTCTAAGGAATGCCAATTATTGCGTCCTACTGGAACAGCTGTGTTTGGACATACCTATCTACCCAAAGATGTATGGCTCAGGTCCCACTTCCTCCAAATTTGGATCATTCACTTCTTTATCGATTAAATTTTGGTCCCTCTGAATTCACTTTAATCTCCAATCGACTGGTCAATTTAACAAGTACATCGATTCAACTTATTCACATGTTTTTACCATATATATTAATCAAACACTAAAAATCCAATCTACACATAATATCGAGGGATAATACATTTAACAAATCCAAAAAAATGCATTTTTCCATAATTAAACAATAAAGAAATTTTATTTTTGATGAGGAATCACACCTCCACACTTAAATCTTACTAGTCCCTAGTAATATCGAAATCCTAAAAGTTAACATAATAAAATATTATAATAAAATTACATGTATCCACTTTCGTAAGACTCACGATTGCATTTAGCATGTTTAGCAAGCCTATACACCCCTAGCTTCCCCCAAATGGATTAGTATAATTTCGAGAAGCTTTCTAGAGAAGATACCTACAAATTTCCATTAATCTGCCTACAACTTGAATTTATCACATAATCCAACCAACAATCAAACAAATTGATCAAATAAAAAGATGAAAAAGTGTATACCAAGTCAGATCATAGAATTAGAGGCTACACAATAGTATACACAATTTGACTTCCAATTGAAACCAGTGTGTAGTGTGCAAATAACCTCACAAGATCATAAAATTAGTCAGAAACACCATACCTTTCTACTATCCACAGCCAGCTTTGAATCAATCCTTACTCTATTTGTACTCTTATGAATAAGTTAACTCAAAATATGCTGACTATTTTCCCTTCAGCATACCATATGTGCATAGAGTTAATGTAAAATCAAAGCAAATTTTAGCTCATATATATTTCATAAGAAATGAACATAATAACAAAGGAAATAAAACTAGCATGGTCTGATGAATAGAAATCAATACATGATAAGCAAAATGACCACTATTTATTTTTCTCATTCACAGAAGTCATGTATCCACCAAAAACACACTTTAGATCAAATAAGCATTTTCTTCATGTGGTAATGTACCCTTGGGTCTTGGGGTTTTGAAACGAAAGGTAACTGGGATTCAAGACATTACCCCCGATGATTTTCAAAACTTTCTTGCATTTATTTTTCTTTGTGTTCCTTGCATTCTTGTATGCTCATTAAAAAAAAATCTTTTTTTTTTTGCCCTTTAAGAGCATATACATTCTTTTCTTTTAGCAAGTTAAACAGCTACTAAAGTCACGAATGTACTCATCTTCAAATTTTTATTTCTTAATCTTTCTTCACCACATACACCCAGAAAACTAAAGTGATTAACCCTGAGTAGTGTGTAATTTAAAATGATTAAGTAATCAACATTGTAAGATAAAACAACTAAAAACTATCAAGTAGGATTTGTGCCTAAATTAAAGTTTTAAATATTTTACGTTTAGAATTGTAGGGTTTAATGTAGAATTACTAGAGAATACGAAGAAAATTTGCAAAGCTGGAAACAACAAAGGACCCAAGTGTAAAATGACACATGGAACAGCAAGAATGAGACACATGAAACCTCAAGAATTTGACATGTGGAACCTACTGCAAGGCACCACCATCCGAATGGTTGTGATGGAGTCAGAATGGTCATCTGGGCGGCTGCAGCTTATCCATCCTCCTCGTGCTTGCATTTTGCCTATAAATAGTGGTGCCCTTATTTCATTCCAAGGAGGGTGGCCACCCTGGAGCCAAGGGAGAGCTCCAAAGAGAGAAAAAAAGAAAAATAGAAAAGAGAAAGTCAAATACAAAGTCGGTATGTCCTACACCCCAAACGATACTCTATATTTCTACATTTATGTTATATCTTTCTATTCAGATAGTTGAATTGTGGCCACTTTGTTGTTTTAAATAATAATAAAGGTGGTTGTGTTTCAGTTGTTCCTTGTGAAAGAAGTTTTAGAGTTTATGTTTTAATTTCAGTTGTAATGACAAATACCCACACTTCTTGCTTTTAGTAGAAATGGAGTGTGAGTACTCGTTTATATCCTTCAGTAAAGGGTGAGCATATGTATATTATTGGTTAAATTATGGAAATGTTGATGTTTTATTCATATATTTTCCTATATATGTATTGTACGCTTAATGTGTGGTACAACCGTGTAAGTAGTTTTGGTGTTGTGCCTAGAATTATGTCATCGGTGCATCATTAACCTGCCAGTTAAACACCACAGTGTTCCTACCGGTTTGACTTGTCCTTCAGCGAAATGCTGAGGATGTTCTACTGAGGCATGGTACAAAACCTAAATGATCCTCATGAATGGCTTGTCCTTTCTAGGTTATTAGGGTTGTTTAATTAGTGTATATAACTATATTACCAGTCTAACAACCATGGTATTCCTACCGGCATGGCTTGTCCTCCACAGGAACACTGAGGAAGTTTAACTGGTATATATATATATATATATATCACATATGACTTATTGAGTAATTCAAGTATTCCTCATGAATGACTTGTCCTTCTGGTTTACTTGGATTAGTCAATTGGCACATTTATAACCAACTAACGTAAGAAGTTATTGGGTTATGACTTAATATAACCAGCTAGCCTAAGAAGTTTTTGTGTTATGGTTTACTATGTACGCACTTAATATCAAGATATAAATTGAATAATTCAAGTATTCCTCATGAATGACTTGTCCTTCTTGTTTGCTTCGATTAATCAATTGACATGAATACCACCAGCTAACCTAAGAAGTTGTGTGATGATTTATAAACATCAGACCTACCTATTAACTTGTCAGTAACATGGAAGTTAAATGTGATAAGGTAGTATTTCCAGTATTTAACCAATATAAAGCATATGAGATCCTTAAGTTGAAGGGTGTCTTTTATATTCTTGTCATGAACAAGCTTGTCTCCACACTTTATTTAAATTAGTCTAGTTATCAATCTAAGCTTACATCACAAGTTATCAAATGTTATACTGCTTCAAAAAATAGCTTTGCTATTTAGTTTATTTATTTTAAATGCTAATTACTAAAACTCTTCATGAGATCAACACTTGGACTTAAACCAAGAAAACTACAATTTGACCACTCATACTTGGGTGTATAAAATAATATAATTCTATTCTCAAAAAAAGTACGAATCATAAAGGATATTGTATATATGCTCAACTTGGTAATTATAAGTGGTATGAGAATTGAAATCTATTAAAAAATGCTCAATCATGGGTGCCATGACTCAGACTCAAATTATCAATTATGACCTAAACTCATATCTCTAGAGTTATTGGTAACACACTCAATATACTAGCAAATCAAAATCAAGCATTCATTCACAAAAAACAACTTTGATCGAAACAAATATATTGAGACTATTCAAAGAGTGGTGGAATGGATTTATTTCTGCAGAGTAAATGTAAATGTCACTCCAAGAATGATTAGCTCTAAGCTCGCAAAAGACATCTTATTATTCTACACGATGTGTCAATTTTCAAGGTAAGAATATGTTTTCTTTGTAAAACCATAGAAAATTAAAATTTTATTAAAAAGGAAAAAATGGTAATTTTCCATTACGATGCTGGTTAAAAATCTAAATTTTTCTAGAACTTGGATGAAAAAACAGACCTCACCATCGGATTCGTATCATGAATCTAGCTACCTAGTCAATATTGGTTGAATTACAAGACAATCAGTTTTTTAGCATTTTATGAGGAGAGCGGGCGTCGAGTGATTAAAATGAATGCGATTAGATATTATTCACGAAACCGTGAAAAATAATTTAAAGTTAGTTCAATAAGAATGTAATAAACTTAACATGAGACGAGATTTAATTATTTCTAGATTAAATTTCACCAATCAAAAGAGAAATGTATGGTACAATGAGGGAACAGTGTTTGAGAGGTATAAAAGGGGAAGAAAATCAGATTTTTTGCCATTGTTTAGCCAAACTTATCCAGAAATTGAAAGGGAGAGAGAAAAGAGAGAAAATCTAACTTCTACAGCCTTATTCCTCTGATCTACAACGATCTAACTGTCGGATTGCTTTGGACCAAAAACTAAAGATCATGAATTTCACTAAAATCTCAAAGATGGGAGTTTCAGGAAAAAGCTTTGAAAGGTTGATTTAAGATTGTTGGCACTTCCTCTACACAAATAAACGTTACAATAGGTAGGGTTCCTTTCCAAACTAGCTTTATTTCCAACCAAGGGTTGTATGTGAAATGCGTAGGATGATTAGAGATGAATTCTCTTGTTTAGCATACACCTAGTGTAGCTAGAATATAGAAAATGGGTATGGGAGTATGTCTAAACCAAGTCTTAAATGATTTGGGTTGATGAAATTTCTTGGTTTAGAATTTCATGAAGAATGTGTTATTTGGGCACATTATGTGTTTACTTTTTTGCATTTTAGGTGTTTGCTAAAATTCCTATGGATGATTAAGTGTGTTATTTGAGTTGTATGTTCTATAACATGCTTAGTGATGTATGAAATGTTCATATATCCTTTATGATATAATTGACATTTGAGGAATTGGAAATGAATATGTAGATTATATGCCATGAGATATGATGAGCATGTGGTATGAATTGAAATTACATCCTTGATTGCATGTACATTACATTTGCATATGAACTAGTGGCAACAAAATCGTGGGCATTCGACAAGAGTGTGCGTGTGTGTGCATGTTTTTAATCAAACACCATCCTTGGTTGGTTGATACATGGGCTTGAAAAGGTTGGACCTATGTATGTTCTAATTTGCATGGGTTATGTTGGTGTGTTTAGAACCGGAGCTGTGATGTCCATAAATTACCTACCCAAAAAGACAACATATTTTATAAAATGGTCATTGGAAGTCGAACATCAATGGCAAGGGCTTGGAATGCCCGTATACATACTTATGCCATGGAATGTGATATAGAAGCTAGAGGAGGGCTCGGGTTTGCATTGCATGCATGGGTTTCACCTCATGACATGACATTAAATTGTGGCATTCATTTAGGACATGTATGTCTTTGGATGAATGCTTGATGTGATGAATTGCATGTGACATTTTGATATGCATCTGGGTTGGAGAGTAGCTTCCCTAAGCGACACACTACTAAGCGTGGCTCTCCCTTTATGGAAAAATATTTCAGGTGTTGGATAAGCTTCGCCAGATGGCCCTTACTTGGTCCTCAGTATTGTAGAAAGAGTCAGGTTGTGGTCTTTAAATTATGTGTTGTAATCTCATGTATATTTTGTTTTTGGCCGTGTATTAATCATGTACAAAAATGGTATTTTGACTAAGGCATGTAATGCAATATTATTCTTTTGTAAAAACAAAATTGATTGGAATAGATATTGTATGAGTTGTGTGGCTAAAAGTTAAGTTTTTTATGAATTTGGGGAAATTTGAGCTCCACGTACCTAGACTCACATGTACCAGTAGCTTGATGGAACGGGGGCTTAGGTACCAGTACTTATGCTCTCAAGTACTGGTACCTGATAAAAAGAAGGCCTAGGTACCGGTACGAATGCTTATAGGTATCGATACCTGGCAAATTGAATGCCTAGGTCCCAGTATCATGTATCCGAGGTATCGATACCTTGTCTAGAAACTTCAAAGAATTAAAATGTAACATCATCGAGCCTTCACATCATGAGTGCACTTTTATGGATGATGTAAATGGATAATTATAAGCGTATATTCTTGGATATAGACCTTGGAATGGTCATATGGTTAATATGTGTATATGTTATATGTTGGATGGTGCTCTCGTAGACAGGAGACTCTGCCCAAATTTTGTTTGAGTCATGATCCTTTTGAAGGGGTGGAATGATGTGGCATTGTGTTATATGGTACTCACGGGTATTTTTTCGGGTTGATGGGTGATCAACGGGTTGAGAAAGGACTTCCGAATTTTGGGACGTCACTGCTTGGTATCAGAGGTTATCTATTACCTTAGACTTGAGGGAAGATTGGGTTGAGCTATTGCATTTATTATGCATTACATTTTATGTGCATTAAAAGTTAAATGTTGTGATTTGTGATTATATGCATTAATCAATGTGTATGAAAATGAGACACTAGGGTTCGAAAACATAACCTTGGGGTCATAAAAGGAAAGAATGGGAAAGTTTACGATTTGGGCGTTTACTGCTGGGTGGTATACCTCCTACCAGTGAGACGACATGAAGTTAAAATTCCCAACTTTGTAACTTAGATCCCTAACTTTGGGATACTAAGTTAGTGGTCTATTGCTATCTTACGTGTGTGTGTAGATGAAAAGTAGAGGAAAAGAGCACTGAAATGGTCGATGGGGTGGACAGAACAACTAAGCACTGCCACCATTGGCCTCTGATCAACAAGCTTTCATGGAGGCTATGGCCCAATGGCTACCACCTTTGTCCAAGTCAGAGCCAACATAGGCCATGGAGGGCCGAGTAACCTCCAAAATTTCAAGCCACATAAGCCATCAAATTTTATGGGAGGGTAACTTGATCCAAATTGTGTACACCCAAGTGCAGGCAGTCAAATTATAGTCATAATCCGGTTAAGTCTGGAGTCTAATCCACAAGAAACTATTTGTTGGTGTTGCAAAGTAAGTAGTGACATAGACCAAGTGAATCAAACCCTTGAGATTTAAAGTTTCAATGTTAAGGGATTTTCCTTGGCCGAATATACAATTCTTTCCAAGAAGATTTTCTAGACAAAATATAAGATAATCTCAAATGTAAAAATCACCCTTTAGTTCGAGGATCTGAACATGTAGTCAACCATCCGGTTTAATATTCTTGTGCTAGGGCGCACAATTAACCACTGTGTCAACATGAAGTTAATCAGAAGATAAAGATGGATTGTGAGAATTAAGAGCATGATTCCGTTGTCTTTGTAGAAGTTTATAAGAACTATTTGTGCCGAAACTCAAGTCATCTACAAACAAGCAAGTGTTTTCACATGTCATCCAACTAGTGCACTAGTTTTCCATTCTTTCAATGAAGCACAGTAATGGTGAAGATTGAAGGGTAGTCATGAAGATCTAGCAGAGGTACTTACCTTGAACCAATTAGTCTTTCTATGCAAGAATCATCTATGTTATAGAAAGTACTCATGGTTATACAAAGTACCTTAGCTTTACTAGATGCATTCAATCATTCAATAAGCAAGGGAAATATAAATCATTAAGCATAAACGAAATGCACAAATATAACCTTAGGATGATTTATACATGTACATCATCTCTTACTAAAGAGAGAATGAGTAATTTGTAAAACCCGAAAATTTTTAAATGTTTTTGGAAAGGGCAAAATGGTCTTTTTGCCACAGTAATGTAAAGTTGAAATATGTGTTCTATATACCTCTTATGACACAACGAATTTTGCTGTTGGATTCGTATCACAAAATCAAGTCACCCCGTCGAATTTTGAGATAGTCAGATGTTTTTGCACGTTATTCGCGGCGACTAGATGGCAGATGACCTCACGAAGGTCTCCAAAAATAATTATCTTAAAATTTGTGTGTAATTAAATAAAAGTTCAAACACAATTTATTTGAACTTAACCCGGAATGTCTTAAATCGTTTCAGGCCGAAAATGGAACCCAATAAGTGAAGGACACGTGGTGCGACGTGGGCCGAGCATTTAAAAATATAAATATGGTCTTAAATGGGATATTTCAGCAGAAATATCCCATTGTTCAGCCCCCTTTGGCCCGCCATAGAGAGAGAAGAGAGAAAATAGAGAAAAACCTTGAATCTTCAATTTTCTCTTTCGATTTCTCGAAGTTCTGTCACTCGGATTCCGTCAAGCCAAGAGAGGAAATCGATCACCACAATGAGGGCTACGTCTACGTACCAAGAATGAGCGATGTCACCAAAGATCCAAAAGCGGAGATTTGAGAAATCAAATCTTTGTGGTTGTTTTACTGTTATAGAAGTTTTTTACACTTCTATTGAGGTAGGGTTCTTCCTACCTTGGTTTATTCTTTCCTTAGATGTTGGTAGACTGAGGGTTTAATATTGAACTTAGCCCTAGACTTGTCTATGACTATGAATAGAGGAAATTGAGTATAAAATAAATGAATTCTATCCAATTCTTGCTTGAAATTAGTACAATTACTTGTGTTCATTCTTGTAATTTGGTGATATTTGGAGACATGATATGTGTTAAAATGTTTGGTGCCATGAAGGTGTTTGATTAAGTGTCTAGGATATTTGAATGTTGTTATTTTGATGAAATAACATGATTAAGTATGTTTTCCATGGTTTATGTATATCATGTTTGGATATTGGGTTAGTGGAATTGTTGATATATACATGTTTTGATATATTGCAATGTGACAAAGTTTGGTATTTATATGCTCTTAATATAGTTTACCATGGACTCCTTGAGATTGTTCAAATGACATTCATACATATGAGACATGATTGTTATTGCAATGGTTCATTACATTGCATATGTATGGAGATATCACATTCAAGGGCTTAGGCATGAGTGTGGGTGTGAGGGCGCATGAGTTAATCAAGCACCACAATTGGTGTTTGATTTGTGGGCTCGGAAAAATTGGATTGAAGATCCGAATGAGTCGCGCGGTTGAATGCATGGAAAAACTTGTGCCGGGTATAGCAAGCAGGGCTAGACTCTCCCTCGGGTGCAAGAACCGGCCACTTGGTTAAGGCACTTCCCAACAGTGAAATTCCAGAAAATTGTCATGGTTTACGAAATCGGAGGTTGAGATGCCTAAATTCGTTGCCCAACAAGGACACAAGATTTTGATTTATAAAGTACTCATTCAATGAGTAACAATCATCAATGATTTGGTTTTATAATGAAATAACTTTTATTCTCAAATTATCATTGGAAGGATTTTTCGTCAAGTGACGGTTTATTTCACAAGTGCGTTGCATTTCATTGTGAGAGCCGATAAGGGCTCGGGATTAGTTGCATGAGTGAGTCTCATCTCATTTCATGGTATGACATGGTAAATTCCATCATGAAGTTGCATATTCTTGATTGGGATTGTTGTGATTAGTTATATATTGCATGCGAACATTGCATGAGCATCTAGGGGGAGTAGCCTTTGTAGGGATTAATCTACTAAGCGTGGCTCACCCTATACGGAAACAAATTTCAAGTGGAGGATACACGTCCGGGGATGGCTCTCACTTGGAGCCTCAAGGGTGAAGAGAGACCACATGTGGTCTTTAACCTTTAAGTTTTGTAAAACTTTTTATTAAAAATGGTTTTTGGCATGTAAATATTAAAATCATATTTGGAGAATTGTAATAGAACTTGTATGAATCTTGTATAATGTCAAAAACATCATTATATATGTTTGGGATGAAATAGTTAAGTTCTGGGATGGATTGAAAATGAAAAGCATGTGAAATAGGCAATTATCGACAGTGTATACCGGTACGGGTACTGGTATACTACTGTCCAGAGAGTTGGTCATACTGGTACACGTACCGGTATACCTAACTCCAGAGAGTTTACCGTACCGATACAGTTTCCCAAAACTCTAAAATTTTAAAGTCTTCGTGCTATGCTTTTGGACTTTGATTTCTTTGGTTCCAATGGTACAAATAGACTTAAATTGACTTATATTGAGGTACATTGGTCCCCGGTTGAATTAGATGACTAAAGAACCACGGACTATGGGGAATGTTATCGATGTGGTGTTGGGTTAAGCAACATCCACGGGTATTTTTTTGGATTGACGGGTTGTCAACGATTGATAAAGGACCCCCGAATTTTAGGATGTCACATAACTACTTACTCTTCATGGCCTTGGTAAAGTTAAAAAAGTGAGTGATGCTCATCTCTCCAAGTAGAGGAGTTTACAAGGTAAAACACACTACAAAAAGAGCCGATCTTCGACAAAGAAAGAGTGAATCATGTTCCACCCTTCACGGCTTTAGTAAAGCTCTAGAAAAGTGGATTTTCACTCCTCTAAAGGAAGAAGGAATCTCAAACAATGGAATCAAATGAAACTAATAATGTAAGTAGACGAAATCTAGTCACTTTTGGAGGGTGTCCACCTCTACCAATAGATGATTTATCTCCCTCTATGCAAGTAAATTTAAGCATAAGTCTAAGACTAGTTCTACAACTAGCTCTAAATGTTGGTCAAATGTCTAAGTCCAAGTCCAAGTCCAATTTGAAGCTCCCTAAATAGGAGTATTTATAGGCAAGGAGGAAGGGGCAAGGTAGTGTGGAGGAATAGAACAAGTTTTTCAAAGTCCAAGTGAAAGCCCCAATGTCCTTATAGGAAATCAACCACTCTACAACCTATCTGGGGACAATGTTCGAACATTATATAGCATTCAAACGTTGTCTCCTGTCTTTGCTTGATGGGCTTTCGAACGCCAGATGGAGTTTGAACGTCCTACTCAAGTGGCATGTGTTCTTAGGTGAGAGCAACTTCCACATGCCATGTACAACTTGACTTAGCACTCAGCAACCTAGTCCTCACTAATTTAGGACAACGTTCAAACATGTATTGGCGTTCGAACATGGTACTCAACTGCCACTGTGTTTTCCTTCTAAGCTACAACGCGCCGTGTATCAGCACTTCAGTAGTGTAACTGTAACACCCCGCATTTTCTTTTATAAATGTATATAGTTATATGATAGATAATTATTGTAAAAATAAGGATAGTTATAATGATGTAAGAATGAATCACATAGGGTAAAACATAAGAAAGGAATAATTGGGAGACAAATAGATTTGGGAAGCTTAAGTTTCTAAGACGTTTGAGATTGGAATTAGTTATTAGATAAGTTTCTAAATGTTTCTAGGTCAAGATAATATTTTCATTGAATTCGAAAGGTCGAAAAACCTTGGGAGAGGTAATTTGAGGTGCATTGGAAACCTGGAAGACGGAGGAAGAATTTGTCTGCTGAGTAGTACCGGTACACCCGATAAAAATCTGGACATTTAATGTCGCGACCTTGGTCCAATTTTAGCCTTATAAATACCCAAGGTCGTCTATTTTGGCCCTATTTCGGCCACTACAACATTAGAAACCCTAAGAAAGAAAGAAAGGAAGAGAAAAGAGGAAGGAAGGAAGAGAAAAACAAGAGTCAAAAAGGGTTATCCAAGATCAAAAACCTAGTTTCCAAGAACACAAGGTAGGGGATTTCTTCTCTTTCTCTTACATTGAGGCTTGGTTTACTTATATGTATTCTTTACACTCTAAATTTTATATGTATGCTATAAATCATTGATTCTTGATATCCTCATGAATATTGACATGCTTTAAACAATATAAATGGTGGGTCAACCATTAAACCCTAGTTTTCAAGAGAGATGAACTTTCTTTTCTAAATTTTGATTTACCCTTGACTTCAAAACCTTAGTGTTTCATATTGAAAAATAAAATGATGTTCTTGTGATCTCTTGTATTTTACATACTTAGTTATTGAAATTATTACATGATAAATTTGGGAATTTTGCTTATAAATTAGAGACTTATGAAATTGTTGGGCATTTGAGAACATATTGGATAATGTATTGCTTGTATGGTTATTTGGATAAACCTTGAGGGTGAGAGGTTCCTTGTAAGGATGCTCATGCCAAGAGAGGACAATTGGTGACATTATCAAGAGGTTCCTTGTAAGGATGCTAGAATAACTCAAAACTTGAGGGTGAGAGGTTCCTTGTAAGGATTCTCATGCCAAGAGAGAACAATTTGTGACATTATCAAGAGGTTCCTTGTAAGGATGCTTGAATAACTCAAACCTTGAGGGTGAGAGGTTCCTTGTAAGGATGCTCATTCCTAAGAGAACAATAGTATATCATGTGTTGGAGAATAGTAATATTTTGAAAATGGATGTTTATTGGAATTGGTTGTTATGGTATATTTCTGTTAGTATTGTTATTTAAACT
>CM042197.1:25180660-25224051 GCA_023539305.1 Ilex asprella
GGTTCCTTGTAAGGATGCTTGAATAACTCAAACCTTGAGGGTGAGAGGTTCCTTGTAAGGATGCTCATTCCTAAGAGAACAATAGTATATCATGTGTTGGAGAATAGTAATATTTTGAAAATGGATGTTTATTGGAATTGGTTGTTATGGTATATTTCTGTTAGTATTGTTATTTAAACTTGAGATCCGTTGTTAAATGTCCTTATTTTACTTCAAACGTTATGTATGCTATTTGTGAAATGAGACCACCCATTTTATATATTTTTATAAACCTTGTTTGAGTTTGGGAAGATTTTGCTACAGAGCTTCGTGCTCATCCCCTACAATTACATTTTTTAGATTTGGTGCTAGAGGAAGATCTCGGCATCGACGAGCCGGGACATTGGGAGGCTCCACTCGAGGGGAACCTAGATCCCGAGATGGATATGTAGAGCCGTAGTTTCTTTTGTACTAGACTAGAAAATTATTTTGGACATCGTGTAGTCTAGTTTCTTTTGAAATTTCCGCTGCGCTATAATAGTAAATTTTTATTGGGAATGTAAAGGCCAAAGATGGCATATTCTTTTGGGATATTGACGTAAATGTTATGAATTATTGTTATGAAGTCTTCTTTATTGATGGTTTATCTTAGTGCTCTCATGGTATGAATGGTTATTGAATGTAATGCCGTCCAGGGTGTATTTTGGGGCGTTACAGATTTGGTATCAGAGCCTAGGCTTTAGGTCTTACATGGGAGCAGCAGGTTATGGATTACCACTAGAAAGGTAGGACTAGGTTGAAGAAACCTTAGGCTTGAATTTGTTTGTGGTTATGTGTTTATCACATAGGTGAGATTTGTTGTTTATTTAGGATAGGGGTTAATTATTTGTTCGAATTCGAGGAGTTGTCTTGCTACGCAATCGAGTTTGTGGCCACTGATGCGAAGAGGGCTGAACGCTTTGAACGAGATTTGAGGCCTTCCCTTCGCAAGAAGATGGTCACACCCTGAATTCGAGAATACAAGTATCTCGAGGACGTGGACGTGGATGTGAACGAGGACATGAAATTCAACGCGGACGTGGACGTGGATGTGGACGTGATTGGACAGAGACTTCAGATAGTTCGAGAAGATTAAGTGACTCAGACTAGAACAAGCAGTGACCTACGCCAATGCTTTGCCTGTGGAGAGTATGGGCACTTCAAGCATAGATGCCCCTAGTTTTCCCCAAGACCAACCCAGCAACTAGGCGAGTGAATGAAAACATGTCACCGCTACGACAGCCACGACCACCACAGAGACCGTTACAAGCTCAAGCCCTCGGTGGCACCCATCAAGAAAGGGGTTTTGTTTTGACCCCACCGGAGGGAGATGCCTCCAACGCCGTTATGAAAGGTATTGTTCTCTTCTACAATTCTTGGGCACGAATTTTATTAGAGTCCTATGCGACCCATTCTTTTATACGTACTGCGGACGCTGTGGAATTGGGATTAGGTTTCGAAGAGCTAGAACATGCTTTATATGTGGACTTGCCTACGAGAGAAATAGGGAGATACTAGGCGGGTCTGTAAGGGTTACGTGCAAGCGAATTACATTTCAGTTACCAGTAGGTTTACTTATATGTATTTCTTGACTTTAAATCATATCTATTTGCTATAAAATCCTCATGTCTTGCCATTCTTGTTACTATTACCTTGTTCTAAGATATATTATGGTTGAGTGAACCCTAAATCTTTTCTTATGCCTTCGAAACCCTAGTTTTCAAGGGAATTGTGTGTTCTCTTGATTTCTTCATTGTTTCTTGATATCTAAATTTGATATGCACTGGGTAGTGACTCTAACTCCGGTGATTCAATTATTATTGATATTCAATACTTGATATTCTTTATTCTTGGTTCCAAGACTTGAGTGTTCTTTTGGTCTTGATTTCTAAGCTTCATAATTCTTTGTTCTTGATTTCACACCTTGATAGTTGTTGGTTATTGATTTCAATACATGATTGTCCCTTTATTTTGAATTATAAGCTTGATATTCGTTGTTATGGATTTCCAAAAAAAAAATGATTGTTCATTTGTTCTTGATTTCCAAGCCTAATACCCATTTGCTCTTGATAGCCAAATTTGATATTCGTTTGATTGATTCTAACTATTGTAATTCAAATATTCTTGATTTTCAATACTTGACATTCTTTGGTTCTTGATTTCAAGACTTGATTGTTCCCTTGTTCTTAATTCCCAAGCTTGATCATTCCCTTGTTATAGATTTAATTTCCAAGTTTGATTATTCATTTATTATTGATTTCAATACTGAATTCCTCCTTGTTCTTGAGTTCAAAACTTGATACTCTTTAGTTCTTGATTACAAGCTTGATATAATTCAAAACTCTAGTGATTGGTATTGACCAATAAAATGGTATTTTCGATGATATTATGTTAAACTTTCTTAAATTATTTCGTTGAAAAAATGTATGTGGATTTGGATGTGAAATTTGGGGAGAAGCTATGTGTTCCCGATGATTCGTCCCTAAAGGAGGAGATACCTGGAGAGTGCCATTGCTCTAAGTTTGTTATCCACCCCGGTAGTACAAAGATGTATAGGGACATGAAGTGACAATATTGGTGGAGAGGAATGAAGCGATATGTGGCGAAGTACATTTCAAATTGCACGGTGTGCCAACAGGTGAAGATCGAACATTAAAAGTCCGGAGGATTACTACACTCTTTGCTTATCCCAGAGTGGAAGTGGGATCACTTCACCATGGATTTCCTGTCAGGTTTACCACGAACATAGCGCGGGCATAATGCAGTATGAGTTATTGTGAATAGACTCACCTAGTCTGCCCATTTCTTGAGTACGAAGACCACGGATAACTTAGAGACTTAAGCAAGTCTACCTCCGTGAAATGTTTAGGTTGCATGGAGTTTCGCTCTCTATTGTGTCGGATCGTGACTCGTAGTTTGTGGCACAATTTTGACAAAGTCAATAACGAGCTATGGGGACGGAGTTACACTTTAGCACCGCTTTCCATCCTCAAACCGATGGCCAAACTGAGGGAGTGATTCAGATTGTGGAAGACATGTTACATGCTTGCGCGTTGGACTTCAAGGGGAGTTGGAACGATCATTTTACCGTTGGTGGAATTCACGTATAACAATAGCTAACAAGCAAGTATTGGGATGGCATCGTATGAAGCTTTGTATGGAAGACTATGTAGATCTCCGACTTGTTGGTTGGAAGCCGGCGAGAGTAGTATGTTTGGGCTCGAGATTGTGCGGGGAGACAACGGAGAAGATTCAGCTCATTCGGGAGAGATTACGCACAGCACAGAGTCGACAAAAGAGTTATGCAGATAGAAGAAGAAGGCCTTTGGAATTCAAGGAGGGAGATTTAGTATTTCTTAAAGTATCCCCCAAGAAGGGCGTACTTAAATTCGGCAAGAAAAGAAAACTCGCTCCAAGGTACATCGGTCCATTTGAAGTGGTCAAGGCAGTGGGCAAGATGGCGTATCAACTTCGGCTACCAGCACAGTTACAAGGAGTCCATGACGTATTTCATGTATCAATGTTGAGGAAGTGTCAATCGGATACAACGCCAGTCGTGAACTTGGAGGATGTAGAAATCCAAGATGGGACAACATATTAAGAACAACCGACGCAGATTCTCCAAGCCAAGGAAAAAGTGCTTTGCAACAAAGTTATCAGATTGATGAAGGTTTTGTGACAGCACCATGAAGTGGAGGAAGCTACTTGGGAACCAGAGCAAGAAATGCGGGAGAAGTATCCATTCTTGTTCGCTAATTGAAGTAAGTTTCGAGGACGAAACTTTCTTTAAGGGGGGTGGATTGTAACGCCCCGCATTTTCTTTTATAAATGTATATAGTTATATGATAGATAATTATTGTGAAAATAAGGATATTTATAATGATGTAAGAATGAATCACATAGGGTAAAACATTAGAGAGGAATAATTGGGAGACAAATAGATTTGGGAAGCTTAAGTTTTAAAGACGTTTGAGATTGAAATTAGTTACTAGATAAGTTTCTAAATGTTTCTAAGTCAAGATAATGTTTTCATTGAATTCGAAAGGTCAAAAAACCTTGGGAGAGGTAATTTGAGGTGCATTGGAAACTTAGAAGACGGAGGAAGAATCTATCTGCTGAGTAGTACCGGTACCGAATGGTACCGGTACCCCGACTCCAGATGGTTTTTAGTACCGGTACTGGGTACCGGTACACCCGATAAAAATCTGGACATTTAATGTCGCGATCTTGGTCCAATTTTAGCCTTATAAATACCAAAGGTCGTCTATTTTGGCCCTATTTCGGCCACTCCAACATTAGAAACCCTAAGAGAGAAAGAAAGGAAGAGAAAAGAGGAAGTAAGGAAGAGAAAAGAGGAAGTAAGGAAGAGAAAAACAAGAGTCAAAAAGGGTTATCCAAGATCAAAAACCTAGTTTCGTAGAACACAAGGTAGGGGATTTCTTCTCTTTCTCTTACATTGAGGCTAGGTTTACTTATATGTATTCTTTACACTCTAAATTTTATATGTATGCTATAAATCATTGATTCTTTTGGGATATTGATGTAAATGTTATGAATTATTGTTATGAAGTCTTCTTTATTGATGGTTTATCTTAGTGCTCTCATGGTATGAATGGTTATTGAATGTAATGCCATCCAGGGTGTATTTTGGGGCGTTACAGTAACACCCCACATTTTCTTTTATATATGCATATAAATATATATAGTAAATGAGTATTGTAAAAAGGTGGATATGTGTAGTGATATGTATTTAAATCTTGGTAGATTTGAAAAGTAGAGATTTAAAGAGGTTAGTGGAAATAATTGTTAAAATTTTGTTTTAATAGGTAAAAATATGAAACTTAAGGTCCTAGAACTTGTACTAAATAGGTTTAGTGTAGAAATAGGTGTTGGACATGCATAAGATGGCTTTGGAAGGGTTTAAGATGGATTGGAAATGAAAAATGGAGGAAATAGCAAAAATTGGGCAAAACCATGCCGGTACTGTATACCAGAGCAAACTAGTCTAGAGAGTTCGACGTACCAGAACTGCGTATTGGTACGGCCGAAAGAGATCTGACTATTAAAAGTCGCGATCTTGGTCCGATTTTAGCCTCATAAATACCCAAGGTCGTCTATTTTGACTCAATTTCTGGCCTACAACTTTAGAAACCCTAAGAGAGAAAGCAAGGAAGAGTAGAAAGGAAGGGAAAAACAAGAGTTTAAAAGAGTTAGTCAAGATCAAACGTAGCTTCCAAGAACAAGGTAGGGGATTTCTTCTCTTTCTCTTTCATTGAGATTAGGGTTTATGTATATATGTATGTTTTGCTATAAATGTGATATATATGATATAAAATCATCCTCTCTTAGTCTTTTGGGCAATGAATACAGGTTTTATCAAAGTTAGGGTTGATTACCCATGAAATTTCTCTTTGGTTTGAAAAAACCCGAGATTTTTTGAGGGGATAAATTTTCTTCTTAAAGTTTTCTTTTATTATTGACATTGGGACCATAGAACTTTGTGTTGAGTAATAAATGATTTCATTGTGATCTTTTGTATTTTTCATAGTTGATTATTGAAATTATGGCATGATGAAATTGGGAATTTTTAGAAATATGCTTGTAATTGAGGATATGTTGGTTTTCTTATTGTATGGTTGTTGTGAGGGACTTGAATTGTCATTGAAAGATGTCGTAGAGTGTTAGAGGTTTAGTCTACCCCAGTGTGGGTGAGATTGTTTTCTAACACTTGTAGTTGGTGGTTATTTGGTAATGGCTCCACTATCATTCACTGGAGTTTGAACTAGGGTTGGTATACCTTTCCTGGGAAGGGACTCGTCACTGCTATTGGTATGGTAGACGCCCTTTCCCAAAGTGCTTGTGATTTTGATTATGATTGGTGAACTAGGTATAGTCGTTGGGTAGATTCTTGAGAAACAATCAATGTACATGGCATGGGGATGAACCAATATATATCAATACATCTAGATGAGAACATGAATTGGATTAAGTCGGAGCCGGTGCATTGGTATAGGACAATGCAACGGTAGGCGCCTTTCCTAACCATTTGCGAATGGTTTCTTTTGAGACATACATTTTAATGTTTACATGTATTTATCGCTGTTGTATAAACTTGAGATCGATCTAAATGTCCTTGTTTTATTTCAAAAGTTATATATGTTATTTTGCTAAATGAGACCGACCTGTTTTACATTTTTCTAAACCGTGTTTGAGTTTGGGAAGAATTTACTACAAAGCTTCGTGCTCATCCCCTACAAATTACATATTTTCAGATCATGTACTAGATGAGGAGTTGGGAGTCGAGGACCCCGTACACTGGGAGACTCAGTTAGACGGGGAGGTGGATCCCGAGGTGGACGCTTTGAGCGACACATTCTTTTGTACTAGACTAGGATATTCTTTTGAAACAATGTAAAGTCTAGTTTATATGTAGTTATATTCTGTTGCGCTACATTTGTTAATTTTTGGGATTGTAAATGCCAAGATTGGTTTATTCTTTTGGGTTGATGAATGAAATTTACTTATGGATGGATTATTTAGTGCTCTCATGATGTAAATGGATGTTAGAAGGTAATGCCGTCCAGGGTAGTATTTGGGGTGTTACAAGTAGTCTGGTCTTCAAATAATTCAAGAGAATGTTCAAGCATAGATTGGCGTACGAACAATCCGTGTTTGAACGTTCGACATTGTTTCAAGCTTCTCCAATTTTGTCCCAGAACATGTTGGTGTTGCATGAAAGTTTGACATTCATTGCCTTTGGACCTTTGTACAATTTATGTCCTACAATGTCATCATTTAAACTCTATCAAATCATAATTAGTCTTAAGAAGGGCATAGAAAGATGCTCATTTTAACTACTAATCACACCCCCTAACCTAAAGATGGCTAGTTGCATTTACAATGCCATTTTCGTAGGTCATCCAGCTGCATTTAGCATATGCAACAAGTCGTCAAACCACTAGGTTTACACTAGCAGACGAGTGTTGTCTCATGATGGTTTTCAGTAAAGCTACCCATAAACTTCAGTCGAACAGATATATATACGGGAGATTGCTTCTCTAAGTAAGTAAGCACCATGGTTGTTGGGACACCCAACCCTCAATTTTGACTTATCTCACACACACTTCTTGTCCATATGTATTTATTCTATGTAAAAATAAGCACATGTCACATTGATATTTGGAATTCTCTGTGTAGTAGGGATGATTGTTTTAGCTACAAGAATTGTTATGTAACAAGCATTCCATTTTACAACCTTCCATGGATAGTTTTCATTTGACAAACCATTCTTAGAATGCTCTCAACAATAATGCCCTCTGATTATAATGACTTTTCCCTCAAATGGCATGTGATCAGAAGAAGACTCATTGAAACATCATATGCATAGTTTGTGATGCCTCAAAATCCAGGGGTATTTTATTAACAGTTGATAACCCATCAACCCGTGAAATTACCCGTGGATATCGATTAACCCGACACCACGTAGATAACATCCCCTTATCAGGATTATAACCACTATATAATTCGGGTTCAATTACTCATTTGACCCAACTCAAGTCCAATACACCATGATTTATACTCCATTTGGGTCCATTTAAAGGAAGGAAACTCAAAGCCCAAAGCTTGACAAAATAATTTAAAATTTTAAAAATTTTGGAGAGTGTACCGGTACGGTTTGCTCTCTATACAACAGCATACCGATACAGTAGATGATTAACATAAAATTATCCCATTACATGATTAACAACATTTCCAACATAAAATTTGTTACATGCAAGTTTTATTACATTCATTCACATAAATTTATATGTCAAAAACTAAGTTTTCATAAATATTTTACAAAAAAACTCAAAGAAAAGTCACATCTCGGTTTTTCTTCACCCTTGATGGTCCATATAAGAGCCGTCCGCCATCGTGTACCCCGCACCTAAAATATTTTCCCATATAGGGTGAGCTATGCTCAATAGAGTATCCCCCTACCGAGGCTACTCCCATAGATGCACATGAAATGCTCTCATGCAACAACAATTATCCACAACAACTTCAATCAAGTATATGCATCTCATTGATGAAATTTACTATGACATGTCATGCAAAGAGGTGAGACTCATTCATGCACTCAATCCGAGCCTTTCCCGGCTCCTCAACACATGCAAGTGCCAAGGTATATGAACTCGTTATCTATGCTATGCATCAAATGACGTTTACAAATCTAGGGTCTTTCTTGGGGTGGATATTTATGGACTTACACCAACGACACTCAACCGACACGGAATTCAAGGACTTTCACCAAAGGTTCCGTGTACACGGACACACTTTATGGACTCTTATACCAAAGGAGTGCGTATCCAATTATCCGGTCTCTCACTCGAGGGATCTTTTAACCCTTCTTGCTAACCCCAACCCTACTTATCATGAAACCATGCGGCTCAGCTAGGCCTTCGGCCCAACTTTCTCAAGCCTTCCGTCAATCACCAAGTGTGGTGTTTACAACATGCATGCACACACCCATGTCATGAGATGTTTCTTTGCATCTGCAATGTGATGCACCATTGCAATAAAAATCATGTCCCATATGTATGAATGCCTTATGGATCAATTTAACTACTTTTCTACATATACAAGGCCAATTATTTCCATTCCATATAATCACCAAAATCCTTCACAATGGCAATGCATAAAATAGCACATATTGACATATCTTTCCAACACAATTCACAAGCATGTTATTCCAATTTATTCAAAATAACAAGCTTCAAACATTCAAGCATTTTATCGACACGCATGAAGGATATAACTTATGAAACACATAGCATGCCTCAAATTTCATATTTTTCAAAAAATTACATAGGTAACTTCTTCACATCAAATTCTAGCTAAAGTTTAGCCTAAGTCCTCATATGCCTGATGAGTGCATAATATTGCATATGCAAAGGCCTCATTACATGCATTTAAACTCAATTTTTGCATCTAAGTACTTAGTGTTAGCCGATTTTATGAATAATGTTGAAGTTTCGATGTTGCATGTATTTATAATTTAAATCATTGATTTTAGGACCTTGCAACTATGATGGATGTGTGGTGAAGGCATGTACACAATACATGAAGATTTGAAGGCTTAAAAGTGAAGAAATCAAGGAGGTATTGGTACTTGGGAACGAAGGCACCAACTGCCACATCATTTGGAAGCAGAGCCTTTATTTTCCTCCATTTTGACCTTGATCCAATTTGAATCTAAAAAAGTTCAAAACATAAAAGTTGTAGATCTAGATGTGTTCTATATTGTGCCAAAATATCAGGTCAATCCAACTGTTGGATCAAAAGTTATGCTGATTCTACAAAAAGTGGTCTAGGGAAGAGAATGAACCATACCGGTACGCAGTACCGGTCCTTCGAATCCAGTAGCCAAACTGTACCGGTACGCAGTACCAGTAATCTCCCCTGAATCAGCCCCGAACCTTCTACAACCCATTTCCACTTGCTTGGGGGCCCACCTACACTTCTCCCACTTGCCCCCCAACATTTTCTTACACACTTACATGCCTCCCTTACACCATTTGAAGACTTTTGAGGCTTGGCATTTATGGAGGATGGGAGTTAAGTGGGCTGCAATGTGGGTTGCTGGGTAGGCTTTCCTAGCCTATCAAAGTCCATCCATTCAACCTCCCATTGATGGGAGGCTGCACACACATGCTAGGGACCACCATGCATGAAAATTGAAGACTCACACTCCATTATATTCAGCATTCACAAGCCATTCAAGGGTGGCTACCTAAGCTTAAAAATCCAAGGAAGAAGATGATGAATAGTGATTAGAAAGTTTATGTTTTTTCATTTTCCTCTCCATTCAAGTGGTAGTAAGCTTTTAACCTCTTGTAATCTTTAACTCTTACACCTTAATGTCATTTACTTCAAGTTTTTTTCAAGTTTAATTACATGTTCTTAATTTCACCATTGATGTTCATGTTTTTCTTCATTTCCTAGCTTTGAAATGGGCATTGTATATTTTTCCTCATAGCCTAAGATTTCTTGCTTTAAGTTATGTTCCATGCTTCCTTTCCTCATTATGTCCATTTAAATTATGCTTGCCTTTCCTTTAAACATGAATAGTTAGATTTCTAGTTGGCTAATTCAAGGGAGACCTCCTCTTGGTTTTTCCATTTTAACTCATTCTCTTCCTTCCCTCATGAGTCCAATGGTTTGGTTTGACGGGTTTGAGAGTGGATAAGTTAGTAAGCCTTTGATATTCTATAGGCCTAGCCACGGTTTATGCTTAGATACTCACCAATCTTGTCTCTAGCTTCCCCCGAATCAATCGTTCATTCATGCTCTATTGGAGGAGGGATTGGAGTTAAAATTGTATTCCTATTGAAGTGACTTCTTGGGTTTGACAACATTTGTTTCTCATTGCATTTTCATTAAGAACAAAACTCATCAAAACCAACTATAAGATTTTACATTTTTTCCTTTTGCACCAAAATTACCTTCACACAACTCAACCTTCCTTCCTTGAAGAGACGACCTTGGAATACTCTTCCAAGTAAAATACTGACATTCAAAAGACTCCTTGCGATTGGGGAGCACTTTTGTTCACATTTCATATTTCATACATTTTGGTCATTCCATTTCATCACCATCATTCTGATGCTCTTTCTCTTGCATGAATCCAAGTGAGAGTGACACTCACCCACACTTATAAGCCATATACATATTTGAGGGTTCATGTTAGGAGTTTAGGAACAACAATCAATCAATGTCAGGTTTCCTCATTTCCATGGCCATAGAGATGTCTTAGATCAAATTTTTATATCAAACCCTTAGTTTATCAACACCTAAGGGTCGAATAAAATCAAATTAGGAAGAACAGTACCTCTTGGAGCGTAGAAATGAAAGTAGAAGCTTTAGGAACACCTCCCAAGGCCCAAAGCTTGATTTTTCCCAAATCTCCTCATTGGATCATCGTTGAAATCCCTTGTTTTTGGTCTGGCCGTGTAGCCCTCGTCGATGTGATTGACTTTACTTCTTGGCATGACGGATTCTGAACGACAGAATTTTGACAATTGGCAGAAGAAATTTGGTTTTCTCCCTTTTCTCTCCCTCTTTCTCTCACACGTTGGAATCAACTGAATAAGGAGTGAAATTATCTCATTTTTCAGACATTTAGCTCCTATTTAAATTTTTAAAGGCTTGGCTCACATCGTATCACGTGTCCCCCACTTATTTGAGTCCGTCTTAGCCCTGAAACGATTTATTTTATCCCGGTTTAAGTTCAAATTAATTTTATTTGAACTTTTATCCAATTATAAGAAAATTTTATAATTTTTGTTTTTGGGGAGCTCGAACGACATGTGAAATCCGACTATCTCACAATTCGACGAAATTAGCCTGGGTGACTAAATTTTGTGATACGAATCCAATGTCGAAGTCCGTTTATGTCATACGAGTTGTAGAGAACACATATTTTATTTTCGTTTTATAGTAGCAAAATGACTATTTTTCCATTTTTCAGAAAAAGTTCAAATTTTCCTAGGTTTTACATTGTTTCCCTCTTAACAGAAATTCATCCCCGAAATTCACACACACATACACATACTATCACATGCATATGCAAAAAGTCATTTAATACAAAATGACTATATGAATGTACCTTCATCCTCGAATAAGAAAGGATAATTGGTACATATAGTGTCCTCACACTCCCATGTCACCTCCACCACTCCTCGGTGCTGCCATAGCACATTCACTTGCCTCTTGATCTTGCCTCGCAAAACATGATCCGGCTATCCATAATACACAACGGTTCCCCCTTGAAGGTATCATCCGCATCAAAAACAAGCTCGCTCCAATCCACCACTTGAGTTGGATCTGGGGTGTATTTTCGGAGCATAGAGACACATAACACCGCATGAACACCTAAAAGATTTGGCGATAACACCAACCAATAAACAACTGCACCCACCCTATTGAGTATCTGAAAGGGCCCGATTTACCTCAGCGATAGATTTCCCCGCTTGCTGAACCTGACCACTCCTCTCTTAGGCATCACCTTCAAGAAGACATGATCTCCCACCTCAAACTCTATAGGTTGCCGCTGTTACTCAGTGTAGCTCTTCTGTCGGCTCTGAGCCATGAGAAGACATTTTTTTTATTAAGTAAACCTTCTTAAAGGTGTCCCTAATCAATTCTGGACCCATAGAGGATCACTCTCCTACCTCCGTCCAACAAACCGGAGAACAACAAGGACTCCCATATAACGTCTCGTTGGGTGTCAGCTACATGCTCGCCTAATAACTGTTGTTGTAGGCGAACTCCACTAAGGGTAAATGTTATTCCTAGCTATCCTTGAGATCTAGGACACGTGCTCGTCGTATGTTCTCTAATGTCTTAATAGTCCTCTCCGATTGACCATACTTCTGGGGATGAAATGCAGTGCTCAACATCAACTATGTCCCCATGACTCTCTGGAAACTCTCCCAAAAAATGAGCCGTAAACCAGGGATCCTGATCCGATACTACAAATACAGATACCCATGCAACTGAATAACCTCTCATATATACAACCTGTAGAATTCCTCCAATGTGAAGGCTATCCACGCCGCAAAAAAAGTGTGTTGGCTTAGTAAGCCGGTCAACTATCACCCACACCGCGTCATATCCCAGCAATGTTCTTGGCAAGTGGGTCACAAAATCCATCATAACATGCTCCCACTTTCATTCAGCTACCTCCAAGGGCTGGAGTAAGCCTGCTAGTCTCTGGTACTTAGCCTTTACCAGCTGACACGTGAGACATCGGCTGACAAAGTCACCAACTTGTCTCTTCATTGTACTCCAGTAATACTGGCGACGAAGATCATGATACATCTTCGTGCCACATGGATGTACAACAAAAAAGGGAGCAATGGAACTCCCTAAGAATCTCCTCTCTTAGCTCTGTCAATTGGGGAACCACGGTGGAATATTCTGAATCCATTAGAAGAATGGTTTCCACTTTTTGAACAAAATTCTCCAAAAATGGTTTCAACCTCTGACCATTAATAGTAAAGATATTATCTTTTGATGGGTTTTTCACTTCTACTGCTTCATGTCCAAACACTTTTTTGACAATGTACTGCCCAGTCCATCTTGACTTCAACTTACCAGGAAAGCGGCAAAGACTTGAGTTAAACAACAGGACTTTTTAAGAAGATTCAAAAGACTTCCGCCCAAGGTTTTTGACCTAAAAACTTTTCATCCTGGTTTTAGCATTCTCATGTGCTTCATTTCTCAATTTCTCTAATTCCTTTATCTGGAGTTTTCTTGAAAGCCCAACATTTTCCAAGTCAAAGTTCATTGCATTAATGGTCTAGTATGCCCTATTTTTTCAATTCCTTAGGTAGGTGACATGGCTTGCCATAGACCAATCGATAAAGAAACATGCCCAAAATGATTTTTAAAGCAGTACGATATGCCCAGAGTGCATCAGTTAGCCTTGACGATCAATCTTTGCGATCCAAGTTTACTATTTTTTCTAAAATTAATTTGATCTCCTGATTAGCTTATTCAACGTATCCACTAGTCTATGGGTGACAAGGGGTTACAATTTTATGAAAAATATATTTTCTTTTAAAAATTTGATCACCGTTTGGTGATCATTATTCCAACATGGAATTGCCTCAACCCATTTGGGCACATAGTCTACTGCCACTAAAATGTATAGATAGCCAAAGGAAGGAAAACGGTCCCATAAAATCGATGCCCCACCAGTCAAATTTCAATCACCAGAATGGGGTTTAAAGACATCATGTATCTTTTAGAAATGCTTCCCAACCTTTGGCTTTTTTCACATGCTAAGCAAAATGTATGGACATCTTTGAAAAGTGTAGGCCAATAAAATCCACACTGCAAGATTTTTGCAACAATTTTTCTTGATGAAAAATGGCCACCACATTCTTCAGAATGAAAAAATGTTATTACCTGTCTACTCTCAAGTTTGGGGATGCAACGCATTACAAATTGATCATTCCAGTACTTAAATACGTACGGATCTTCCCAAACGAAGTTACGAACGTCCCTCAAGAATTTCTTTTTGTCCATAGGAGTGAATGACAGAGGGAGTGTTCCAATAGCAAGGAAAATTATAATATCAGCGTATCGTAGGGTCTCATCAATCATGAACAGTTGTTCATCAGAGAATTTTCCATTGCTTGTTAGTCCATCTTCGTGAAATTCATAAGTTAATCTAGACAGACGATCTGCCACCACATTCTCAATACCCTTTTTATCCTTGATGAGCAGATCAAACTCTTGGAGTAAGAGTATCCATTTTAAAAGCCTTGGCTTGGTATTCTTCTTTGTGAGGAAGAATTTTAGGGCTGCATTTTCAGTGAATACAGTAACAGAAAAACCAACAAGATAGGAACAAATTTTTTTGAAGGCAAAAACTACAGTAAGCAATTCTTTTTTTATTGTTGACTAATTCATTTGGGCATCATTCAAAGTTTTACTGGCATAGTAAATTATATGTGGTTTCTTATCCTTTTTTTGTCCTAATACAACACCTTTAGCATAATCACTTGCATCATATAATAGTTCAAAAGGTAGAGTCCAGTCAGGGGGTTGCATGAATGAAGCAAAAATTAACATGCCTTTTTTGCTTGTCAAAGGCTTTTTATCATGCTTCACTCCAAACAAAATTTACATCCTAGCTTAGGAGATGACATATAGGTTTGGCTATGGTATTGAAGTCTATTATAAATCTCCTATAAAAACCTGCATGTCCTAGGAATGATCGGACATCCTTTACAGTCTTGGGGGCGGGCAAATTTCCAATCAGATCTATTTTTGTCTGTACAACTTTCATGCCCATAAATGACACAATGTGACCTAAGACAATGCCTTGTGTTACCATTAACTGGCATCTCTCCCAATTAAGCATCAAATTGGTTTCTTTATATCTTATCAGTACCTTTTCTAGGTTGGCCAGACATAAATCGAATGAGTCACCATAGACAGAGAAGTCATCCATGAATACTTCCAAAACAGTTTCAACCATGTCATTAAACAAGCTTAACATGCATCTTTGGAATGTTCCATAAGCGTTACTATGTCCAAACGGAATCCTTTTGAATGCAAAGGTGCCAAAGGGGTATGTAAATGTTGTTTTCTCATGTACATTTAATGTTATCTCAATTTGATTGTACCCAAAATACCCTTTCAAGAAATAGTAAAATTCATGGCCCGCAATTCTTTATAGAACCTAATCAAGAGAGGGAAGAGGGAAATGGTATTTCCTAGTCACCAAATTCAATTTTCAATAGTGTATGAACATTTTCCATCCTATGATGACTTGAGTTAGCACTAGTTCATTGACATCATTTTTGACCATTGTGACCCCAAACTTCTTGGGCACACTTGCGTTGGACTAACCTATTTTCTATCAAAGATGGGAAAAATTATCATTGCATCTAAGAGTTTGAGTACCTCAGTTCTCACAACTTCCTTCTTGTGAGGATTCAGTCGTCCTTGCATTTGACGAGAGGGTTTTGAATACTCTTCAAGGTATATATCATAACAAGCAGATTAATGGGCTTATACCTTTCTAGTCAGTGATGGTCTACCCAATGATGCTTTTATAGCTTTTGAGAACTACAATCAGTTTAGACTCTTACAAGTCTATAAGCTTAGAGGAAATCACCACTGGGTATGACTCATCCTCTCCTTAAAATGCATATTTGAGGTCAGATGGGAGATGTTTCAACAAATTGATGCAATCTAGTGGGCAAGGAGTCATAGAAAAATTCTATCAAAATCTAATTTTCAAAAGCATGGTATGGGTAGGCTTGGAGTAGATCTTTGAATCCCTCCCAACTTTGGTAAAATATTTCCCCTTCTTTTACCGAAAAATTCATGATTTGTCTTATGAGTGTATTGGTCCGATGTAAAGGAAATTTTTTTTCTAAAAAAATCATTCTGAAAGGCCTGCCAGTTAGGTATGGAAAGAGCTTTTAAAGAATTTAGCCATTGTTTAACTTTATTCCTTAGAGAAAAGGGAAAAAATTTCATCTTGGCTAGCTCAAAATTATCTTGAAATGTTCCACACACTTTCTCGAAATCTTTCATATGTAGATATGGTTTTTTTGTATCCAATCCATGTAAAACAGGTAAAAATTGCACAGTCCCCAACTTTATAATAAAGTAGGGATCATTTTTAAGGAATACAAAACAAAAGAGGACACTATATCTTGTGGGATTTAAGTAAACCCTCAAAATTTGAATGTTAGGAACTTCCCCCTCCTCTATAGAGACTTATCCGTTTCTATCATTATTAGTCATATTACACTCGCAAGAGTTTGCTACTGATCTAGGTGAATTTGATTCAGGCTGATTTACAAACCAAGAAGATTCTGCCGAGAAACTTTGATAGTGAGGAGCGTCCTTAGACATAAAATAAAAAAAAATAAAAAAAGCAAAAGTATTCACAGTAACGAGTTAATACAAAAAAGGAAGGTATTTTTACCTTTTACCTTAGAACACCTTTTATAGCTCCCCGACAATGGCACAAAAAACTTGACTTGGTACAAAATGTGTACACCCAAGTGTAGGCGGTCAAGCTAAAGTAATAATCCAGTTTGAGTCCACAGTCGAATCCACTTGGAACTCTTGTTGGTGTTTCAATGTAAGTAGTAGTAGGGACCAATTGATTGCAACCTTTGAGATTTAGAGTTGTGAGTTTTAAGGATTTTTGTTGGACAGAAAATAAGATTCTTTCCGAGACAAGTTTTCTTGATAAATTATAAGAAAAGCTCAAATGTATTGAAAGTTACTATTTAGTTTGATGATCTAGGCATGCAGTTAATCATCTAGTTTATTATATTTATGGTTGATAACTCAATTACTCCTATGTCAACAGCAAGTTAATCAAAAAATAAAGATGGACTGTGATAATTAAGAACATGGTCCTGATGTCTTTTTTGAAGTTTATAAGAATTTTCTGTGCCAAGACTCAACTCGTCTACAAACAAGCAAGTGTTTCTACAAGATATCCAACAATGATATAAATATTCCATTCTTTAAATGAGTAACAATAATGGGGAGGACTGAAGAGTAGTTATGAAGATGTAGATGGGGTACTTGCCTTGAACCAATGATTCTTTCTATGCAAGAGTCTTCCGTGTCATAGAAAGAACCATGATTATACAAACTACCTTAGCTTTGCAAGATGCAATAATTCATCGAATAAGCAAGGAGATATAAACAATAAGAATAAGAACAATGCACAAATATAACTTCCGGATAATTTATACATGCCATTCACCTCTTACTAATGAGTGAATGAGAAACTACTCACTCTTTATAGCTTTGATAAACTAAGAAACGTGAGTGATGCTCATCCTTCCAAGTACAAGAGTTACAAAAAAAAAAGAACAATAAACAAGGAGCCAATCTTTAACGAAGAAGGAGTAAATCACGTTCCATCCTTCACGGCTTTGGTAAAGCTCTAGAAAATTGAAAGAGTTTCATTCCTCTAAGAAAGAAGGAAGCTCAAGCTATGGATGTGAAAGACATAAAAAGTAAAAGTAGAAGAAAGCTAGTCATTATTGGAGGGTGGCTTCCTCAACCAAGAAATGGAGGGTTGCTTCCTCAACCAAAAGATGAGCTATATTCCTTCTTGCAAGTAATTGAAAGCATAAATTTAAGACTAATTTCATAAGAAACTATGACGTGTTGGTCTATAGCCAAACTAACTTCAAGAACAACTACAAGTAAACATACAACAATTCTACAACTAGCTTTTATGAGTGTGAGTCTAAGCCTCCATCAAACTCTCTACCAAGTCTTCTACTAAGCTCTCTTTCTCTCCCAAAACTAGGAGTATTAATAGGCAAGGAGGAGGGGGACAAGAGGGTGAATGAATAGTGTATGCCACCCCAGTCAAAGTGAATAGCCAACCACTCTATAGTCAATCTATGGAGGACGTTCAAATGTGATATGGTGTTCAAACGTTGTTTCTATTTTTGCATTATGGGCATTCGAAAGTTGACTAGCGTTCTGACCTTTTCACTCAAATTCCCTGTGATCTTCCATGTAAACTCATTTCCATGCTCCATGCATCATTCTAATCTTCAAATGATTCTAGGGGACGTTAGAACGTGGTACTCAAGTACACCAGACTCTTCTTTCTTGCCTTAGGGTCTTCTTTCTTGGCTATAACATGCCATGTCTCAACAGTCTGATCTTCTCAGCAGTCTGATCTTGGCTGCAACGACATTCGAATGTTCAAACATTGATTGGCATTCGAACGTTCTTGCCTTCGTCCAAATTTTTTCAATTTTGCTCCATAATGTACTAGCGTTACACTCAAATGTCATATTTGTTGTTCTTGAACCCTTGTTCACTTTAAGACCTAAAATGACATCACTTAAACTCTATCAAAGTACAATTAGTCTAAAAAAGGCATTGTAAAATGCTACGTTTAAGGACTACTCATCCATCCGAGGAAAGATTGTTAGCCACTACCTACAAAACCTAGATTCGATGGTAGAGATGGCTATGGCCATTGAGAGTGATGTAGGCGACGCAAAAAGTATTCAGGAGGTGAGTTCTAAGGACAAGAAGAATGAAAGTCAGTCTTTCTCTACTAGATCGGGGAAAAAGAAAAAGACATCTACCCCACAAGGATCACAAGGCCACGGTCAGGGCTATCAAAGCCATGGCAAGAATCAATTTTCCAAAGGATGAAAGAACTTGAACGGGACATAAATAGGAGGCCAAAAGGCATGTTATTTGTGTCGTCAACCTAGCCATTCGAAGTGGAACTTTCCTCTAAGGCAGGGATCCCAGAGTTATGAGACATTTAAGTCCCCGTCATCAGTGGGGCATCAATATACATTTTTCATTCCTCCTTATCCCAACAAGGTCTATAGAAGTCAGTTTTAGTTCCAGGGTGCTACCCAAGCCCTTACTTCATGTGCGGGGACTCCACAATTATGCTACATGGGCCAGGTTTGGGCCGAGGCCAAGGACAGGGGTTGCAGGAAAGGACTTTAGGAAGCCAAGGGCCAGTCTTTGCCATCACATCGCATATTGAGCCAACGAATTAGTCAATGATCTAGGGTATATTTTTACTCTATCACATATTAGCATGGGTTTTATTTGATTTGGGTGCATCTCATTAATACACTAGGGATAACTCGTGCCTAAAGGCACGGTATAATATATATATTTTTTTAAATTAAAAAATATTTGTAGTACAACGTAGACTAATCGATTAATTTGGAGAAATAAAGAGTGAAAATCTCTGATAACAGTGACGGAGCCAAAAATATGATCTAGAGTGGACATACTTTAAATATAATAGATAAAAATAATATGATATATTTATATTTTTTTATATCGAATTTGATACTTAAAAATTCATTAAACATAAAAGATGTATGTTTGAAAAAAATTTAATAAGATAACATCTATACATTAAGAATCAATTATATAATTTATTTGACACAAATAGAAACAATATTCTATAATTTTTAATCTTCTTACAAATTTCACATAATTTTTTAACCAAATGAGGCTTCAAAAAATCATACTAATATTCTAAGGAATCCATGTTAGTTTGCTAATTTTAAGAGATTTTGTATAGACTTTTATTTTTGTTTTAATACCTAACTTGTTTGACCTAAATAATTTTGATTTCACCAATGCTATTATGACCATTGGATTGATAGTGTTGAGATTCAGTGACAATTTAATGTTGAGATTCATTGACAATCTAATGAGCACAATCATTAAGTTCTCAAATTTTATTCCAATAGCATTGCTTGTTTGTTTTTCAGAAATTATTACAGTAGACCCAATTAATCTAAAAAAATATATAAAACATATATAACTAAAAATATATCTTTTTTTTTAGGGTGACCCTAGACCCCTCTTTTCCCTCCTCGCCCCGCCACTGCCAAAGAAAGAGAGTGAAGAGTGAGTAGAGGAAGGACAAATTCAATTTGAATAATTTTAAGAAAAATATTGGTGGTCGTTAGATAAGTTTCTTTGAAACCGTCGGATAAGGCTTGTTACAGCCGTCCTATTTTATATTATAGATAAATCAACGAATTATGATAAAATTGACTTAAAAATAAAAACATTAATTTATATACATAGAGTAAAAATTGAATATTAATTTATTTACATGTAATCAAAATCGAGTTAAATCTAATACAAACTAAAAATCTAGTTTATCAAAATTATTAATTTATAAAAATATATTAGCGTTAGGTTTTCTTAAGAGATAAAAAAATTTAGTCTTGAACTTTTGATTCAAAATATATAGAAGATATGTGAGTTTGAAATAATTAATTAAAATAATAAAAATAAAATTAATTATATTTAATAGAAATGTATTAAGCAGTGTCCTTGATTTTTTTTATCTGTTAAATTGATGAGTTTTTTTTAATCAAAATATTATTATTGTGTTTTATAAAAATTTGAAATATTACACCACAAATAATATTAAACAAGGAGTAATTATTATGTCTGAAAAAATCATGTATTCTAAAATCAGCAGTAATTGTTGTCCTGTTAGGAGGGAAATATTAAGGAAAACAAATAATAATTTCTTGACCGTTGGATGAATGAATTTAAGACCTTAGAATGTGTTCCAAGATTAGCCGTAATTGTTGACTGTTTTGGAGGGGAGAAATATTAAGGACAAAAATTATAATTTATTGACCGTTAGATAAATGAAATTGAGACCGTAGGTCGGCTTGTTGAAGCCGTCTTATTTTATATTACAAACTGACTTAAAAAATATTAATTTATATACATGTAATCAAAATCGAGTTAAATCTAATACAAACTAAAAATTTAATTTATTAAAAAGCATATCGCTAAAATATTTTACAACAAAAAAATATTTACAAATATCATTTATAAAATATTATTTTTTGATTAGTAGAAACTATTAAAAAATTATTAATTTATAAGAATATATTAGCATTGAATTTTTTTAAGAGATAAAAAAAATTAGTTTTGAACTTTTGATTCAAGATATGTGTAAGATATGTTAGTTTGAGATAATTAATTAAATAAATAAAATTAAAATTAATTATATTCAATATAAATGTGTTAAGCAGCGCCCTTATTTTTTTTTTCATCTTAAATTGATGACTTTTTTTAAATATCATTGTGTCTTATACAATTGAAAATGTTACACTACACAGATGATATTAATGACAAATTTGACCAATTTAATTATTATGTCAGAGAAAATTATGTATTCCAAGATCACCAATAATTGTTGACCCGTTGGAAGGAAAATATTAAGAAAAAAAATTATAATTTATTGACTGTTAGATGAATGAATTTGAGACCGTAGGATGTGTTCCAAGATTAGCCGTAATCGTTGACTTTTTAAAGGGGAATATATTAATGAAAAAAATTATAATTTCTTGACCGTTGGATGAATGAATTTGAGACCGTAGGATGTGTTACAAAACCAGTCGTAATCGTTGACTTTTTTTAGGGAGAAATATTCAGGAAAAAATGATAATTTCTTGACCGTTGGATGAATGAATTTGAGATCGTTCGATCAGCTTATTGAAGCCTCGCTCTGTTTTATATTATAGATTACTATGTCTTTTGTAAGAAATTTAGGCTTAGAGGTTGAGACCTTAGAGGAGCCATTTCGTGTAAGGTCTCCCCTAAGAGCTAGGGTTTGCATTAGGGAAGTGAGTTAGAGATCTCGGGGATTTAACTCACTGTGTACCTTAGGATCATAGACATGTCTTCTTGGAATGGATTGGTTGGAGGCACACCAAATCTTCATTGATTGTGATTATAAGAGGGTTATTGGTTATATGTCAAAACATGTTTACTTCAAGTTTTAGGGAGAAAAGAACAACACTTTACCCCAACCCGTATATGATTTATGTTGCCACTTGTAGTTAATGAGCCATACACTTAAGGACCAGACAAGACAAGAGTTGGGTCTACCTCGTGTAGTTTGCGAGTATACAAATGTTTTCCCATATGAGTTATCAGGATTGCCTCCACATCGGGATGTAGACTTCACCATTAGTTACAACCTGGTGCATCCCCTATTTCTATGATGCCACGTAGGATGGCACCTGCAGAATTACGAGAACTCAAGGTCCAATTGAAAGAATTGTAAGACAAGGGTTTTATTAGACCGAGTACCTTACCTTGGGGCACTTCGGTGCAATTTTCTAAGAAGCATCACAACACCCTTAGACTATGTATTGACTTTCAGTAGTTAAATCAGGTCACACTCAAGAGTAAGTATCCACATTCGAGGATTGGTGAACTTTTTAAACAACTGAGAGTGGCACGGTCTACTCCAAGATAGACTTATGCACGACATACCATCAATTGAGGATTTGGGAGGCTGATATCCCTAAGATGACATTTAGGACATGGCACATGAATTTTAAGTTTACCATTAAGCTCTTCGGTTTGATGAATGCCTCGGCGACATTCATGGACCTTATGCACAGGGTGTTCCAACCCTATTTAGGCCAGTTTGTCATAGTATTTGTTGATGACATTCTAATTTACTCCAAGTCTGAGGAGAAACATAAGGGCAAGTTGAGGATCTTTCTCCAGACCTTAAGAGACCACCAGTTGTACGTCAAGTTTAATAAGTGTAAATTTTGAGTGACGGAGGTGAAATTCTTGGGATACTTAGTGTCTGCTTTGGGTGTGTTAGTGGGACTGGACAAACTTGAGGCAGTTATGTGTTGGGAGAGGCCTAAGTTAATCTTCAAGATACACATTCATGTAGATTGGCCAAATATTATCGAAGGTTTATTAAGGACTTCTCACAACTAGTTGCACCTATGACTAGATTGACCAAGAAAGAGGTCAAATTCTAGTGGGATGACTCAAAAAAAAGTGCATTCCAAGAGTTGAAGAGTAGGCCTAATTCAGCTCCTATCCTTGTAGTTTAAGAGAGCGGGCAGAGGTACATAGTCTATTGTGATGCCTCAAAGGACGGACTTAGATGCGTTAAGGTGCAGTCCGAGAGGGTGTTAGCTTATGGTTCACGACAGTTGAAGAGCCATAAGTAGAACTACCCAACGCATAGCATGGAGTTATCGGTCATTGTCTTTGTCTTGAAGGAAAAGCCCACTATCTATATAGAAAGCAGTTTGAAGTATTTTCAGATCACAAGAGTAAAAAATACATCTTCATATAGTCGGACCTCAAAATGAAGCAACACAAGTGGGTGGAGTACTCGGAGGACTATGACTTCAGTTTACATTACCATACTGGCAAGATGAAAGTGGTGGCTAATGCACTTAGCTGGAAGTCATGGGGAGCCTTGGCTAGTATAGCTTCTCGAGAGTGGAAAATGCTTAAGATTGCGAGATAGTCCAGGCTACACTACAGTGATCATGCTTAGGATTTTTTGGGAAGTCTAGTGGCTACCCCTTCCTTGTTAAGCAGGGTGACCAAGTCCAAAGGGTAAGACATAAAGATATTTTCATCAGGGACCGAGTACTGTCGGGTATAGCTGACAAGGGCTGGTCCATTCACGCAGATAATAGTCTTCGATTCAGGAGAAGGGTTATGGTTCCCCAACTCACGAATTTGAGAGAGGAAATCCGCAGGGAGTTTTATTGCTCCCATTTGTCTGTGCATCCTGGTGGCACGAAGATGTTCCATGATTTTTGTCATCAGTATTACTGGAGCGGGATGAAGAGACACATTTAAGACTTTGTTAGTAGATGTCTCATGTGTCAACAGGTTAAGGTCGAGCACCAGAGACCAACGGGATTGCTTCAGCCTTTGGAGGTGGTTGAGTGAAAGAGAGAACATGTCATTATGAATTTTGTGATCCACTTACCACGGACTTCGTGCAGGCACGACACGGTATGGGTGATCGTGGACCAACTTACGAAGTTGGTGCACTTTTTAGGTGTGCGGATGACCTTCACACTAGAGGATTTCTATAGGTTGTATACACAAGAAATAGTCCAATTACACGGGCAACTTGTATCTATCGTATCGAATCAAGATCGTAGGTTTACGACCCATTTCTATGAGATCTTTCAACAGGCTATGGGGATACAATTGATGATGAGTACTGTCTTTCATCCTCAAACCAACGGTCAGTCAGAGTGGACCATCAAGATTTTAGAGGACATGCTAAGGGCAAACGTCTTTGATCTCAAGGATAGCTGGGAGGAGCACTTACCATTAATGGAGTTCACCTATAACCATAATTACTAGGGGAGCATGCAAATGACACCCTAAGAGGCACTTTATGGGAGGCCTTTATGTTCTATGGTGTGTTGGATGGAGGTGGGAAAAGGACGTTCTACAGGTCCGAATTTTATTAGGGAAACCTTGAAGAAGGTAGACTTGATACAAAAGTGTCTTCTTATGGCTGAAAACCGACAGAAGAGCTACACCGATAAGTGGCAGAGACCTCTGGAGTTTGAAGTTGGAGATCGCATCTTCTTCAAGGTCATGCCTAAAGGAAGAGTAGTCGGGTTTGGAAAGCGAGAAAAATGGTCACCGAGATATATCGGGCCTTTCGAGGTACTCGAGAGGGTTTGTAGAGTCGTTTAGTAGTTGACATTACCACCAAATCTATTAGGTGTTCACACGATATTCCATGTCTCCATGCTCTGGAAGTACACTCCAAATCCTACACATGTGGTGCATTGGGGTGAGTTGGATGTTGATGTGGATAAGACATTCAAAGAGGGACCGGTACGTATCATAGATGGTCGAGAGTAGGTTTTGCGGGACAAGATTGTGAGGCTGGTGATGGTGCGATGACAACACCATGGTATGGAGGAGGTGACAAGGAAGCATAAGGACACTGTCCGTGCTACCTACTCATTCCTATTTGAGGATGAAGTTACAATTCTTGTAGTCATAAAGTAGTATATGACTTGTTGCATGCGTATTTTCTTGGACGTGAATATGTGTGTAATTTCGGGAACAAATTTTCTTTAAGCGGGGAAGAATGTAAAACCCGAAAAAATTAAAATGTTATTTAAAAGGTTAAAATGGTAATTAGCCATTATGATGTGGGTTAAAAATCTAAAATTTTCTAGAACTCGGATAAATAAACGGATCTCATCGTCTGATTCGTATCAAAAAATCTAGTTACCTAGTCAAGATTTTATGAGGCAACTGGGCATCGCGTAACTACAAAAACCCATTCAGATTTAATTCATGTAACCCAAAAAATGATTTAAATTTAGTTTAATAAAAATGTACTAAAATTAACATGGGATGAGATTTAATTATTTCGGGATGAAATTGGACCAATCAAAAGAGAAACGTGTGAAGCAAGGAAGGCCAAGTGTTTGAGAAGTATAAAAGGGGAACTAAACCAAATTTTCTTCTCCACTGTTCAACCAAACACACCCAAAAATAGAGAGGGAGAGAGAAAAGGGAGAAAATCCAACTTCTCCAAACTTCGTCCTCTGATTTACGACGATCTAACCATTGGATTGCTCCGGGCCAAGAAATAAAGTCATTCTACGCGATGAGACCTATAAGAGCATATGAAAGATCGTGTGTTTTGCCAAAATCACAAAGACACGAGTTTCAGGATAATGCTTAGAAAGCTTGATTTGAGGTCGTTGGGACTTCCTCTACATAGATATATGCTAGAAGAGGTAGGCTTCCTTTCCTAACTAGGATTATTTCCAAACTAGGTTTGTATGTCAAATGGGTAGGATGATTAGTGATGAATTCTCTTGTTTAGCATACACCTAGTGTAGCTAGAATATGGAAAATGGGTATTGGAGTATGTCTAAACCAAATCTTGTATGATTTGGGTTTGATGAAATTGCTAGGTTTGGAATTTCATGAAAGATGTGTGTGAAAAAATGTCTTGTAGGTGTTTGAAAAAATGTCTATGCATGATTAAGTGTGTTATTTGGGTTGAATGTTTTATAACAGGATTAGTGATGTATAAAATGTTAATTTATGCTTTATTATATAATTAACTATAAAAACCCGGGTAAATTTAAAATTTTAAGAATAAAGGGCAAAACGGTTAATTGCGACAACGATTCGGGTTGTAACCCTGAAATTTTTTAGAGTTCAAATGATGAAACGGACCTCACTGTTGGATTCTTCTCGCGAAATCTAGTGACCATGTTAAATTTCATCGAATTTAGAAATAGTCAGGTTTTTAGCGTCTTACGAGGCGATCGGGCCCCAGGAGACCCAAATACAAATTTTTTGGAAAAATTATGAGATTTTAAAATAGATGAAGTTAAGATAAATTAAAAATATTTTGAACTTGAACTGAAGCAGAATTTAATCGTTTTGGGATGAAAACGGACCCGGAATTAAAAAGGGTCGTGTGGCACGTTGTGGGCCAAGTATCCTAAAAATATAAATAGGGGCTAAAATCAGATTTTGTCCCATTATTTAGCTTTTGTTCAGCCGATAGAAAGAAGGTGAGAGAAGAGAGGGAAAAGAGGAATAAAACTCACCTTTTCTCTACGATCTACGAAGCTAGAGAGCTCAAATCCATTCGGGCCAAGGGAGAAAGTTGATCTCCTCGACAAGGGTTACGTGTACACACCAAAAATGAGGTCTTTCACCAAAGGTGGCAAAGCTGAATTTTTTGGGAAGCTTGGGATTTAGTTGGGTTGGATTATTGGAACTTCAACTGTCGTTACGCTACAAGAGGTAGGAGTTTCTTCTACTTAGGTTTATTCACTACCTAGAATGTTATATTGAAATAGGTAGGTTAATATAGATATATATAACTTTCCTATGGAAAGGATTTGGTTAAATGGGTATTGAAATTAGGTAGAATATATTATATCTTGAAATGGGTACATAGAAATTTCTTGATAGTGATTTCTTGAGAAATGTAGAGATGATAATTCTTGATAGAAGAATGTTGATTTTGGGCATATTGTGTGTTCTCATATGCTTTGGTGAGTTTAGCATGTTCATTGCAAGATTTTGTGATAATGTGCTTGGAAATTTGGTTGAATGGAATGTTAACATATACACGTTGTTAAAAGATATTGACATTGTGATCGACTATGGTATTCGTACGCTTTCAATATGAATTACCATGGGTATGTTGATTTACGATGAGTTATGAGAATTGTGGACATGTTATGTGTTTACATAATGTCTTAATTTGGAAGTGTGTTATTGCTTAATAAGAAATAACATGCTTGGACTTGAGTTTTGGATATAATGTTGATAAATGCATATTTGTTTATTGATATAATTTGTCATGGATTGTATGCATCGGGTTTGAAATAGTTCATATGACATACATTGCATATTGAATATTGTAATAAAATTGCAATGAGGCATTACATTGCTTATGCATGGGAACATTGCATTAGATGGGTGGTTGTGCATGAAAGGAGTCAACACCACATGGGTGGATGACGAGTGGGCTCGAGAGAATTAAGTCAATGACTTGGCCGAGTTGCACGGTTTACAAGGTATTAAGGATCGGGGTTAGCAAAAAAGGCTAGAAGATCCCTCAGGTGTAAGGCTCGGTGATTTTGATATGCACTTCCGTTGGTATTAGTTCATAAAGTGTGTCGGTGTACGCAGGACTGCTGGTGGAAGTCCATAAATCCCGTGTCGGTTGGGTGTCGTTGGTGTAATTCCATAAATACTCACCACATACAAGACACCGGATTGAAAATTTCATTTGATGTTTAAAATAGATGACATAATTATACACATGGGAAATTACATGTGTTGGAGAGCCGGGAAGGGCTCGGGATCATAGATGACGGGCATTTGCACAATTGCAAATTGCATGTGTCGAAGGGTCGGGAAGGGCTGGAGTTGGTTATCGAGAATGAGTCTCATCTCATTCCATAGCATTTCATGGTAAATTTTCAACATTGATGGCATATATATGTTTGGAATATGTGAATGGTGATTTGATTGCATGTGAGCATTGCATGTGCTTTTAGGCTGGGCAGTAGCTTATTTAGGAAATCCTCTATTGAGCATAGCTCACCCTTTATGGTAAAACATTTCAGGTATGGGTTCGTGCCGGTGGATGGTTCACATTTTGAGCCTCGTGGATGAAGGAAGCCGATTTATGGCTTTTATAGTTCATTGTGTAAAGTTTTTGTTAAAATTCCATTTTGATTTGTAAATATATGGAATTGTATGTAATAGAACTAGTATGGATCATGTTTGGGGTGGAAAAACCTTAATGAACATGTTTTGGATGGTTGTGGAATTGATTGGAATGAATTGGAACTGAAAAAGGAAGGATTTTGTGGAAACATAGGCAAAACCTTCCGAAAGGTTAAATCAAAACCTTCCGGAAGATCTTGCAGGATAAGGTAAAATTCTTTTCCAGTGGGCAAAACCTTCCGGAAGATTTTGATGGTTAAAGGTAAAAATATTTTTCAGTGGGCAAAACCTTTCGGAAGGTCGATGAAAACCTTCCGGAAGATTTTGAAGGTTAAAGGTAAAATTATTCCCCAATGGGCAAAACCTTCCGGAAGGTTGATTAAAACCTTTTGGAAGATTTTGATGATTAAAGGTAAAATTCTTTTCCAATGGACAAAACCTTTCGGAAGCTCGATCAAAACCTTCCGGAAGATTTTCCAAAAATCTGAAATTTTAAAATTGTTTTGTCATGTATTTGGACTTTGGTTCTTTTAGTTCAAATGATATAAAAGGACATTAAGTGAGGCATATTGAGGCACCTAGGACCTTGGTTGAATAAAATGATTAAAGGAATAACAGGTTGTACGCGTGAATTATAATTTTGAAAAAGGGGTACTATTAGTGTGATGTCGGATTTTGTGGCATTCACGGGTACTTTCGCAGGTTGACGGTTGGTCAACAGTTTAAAAAGGACCTCCGATTTTAGGGGTAACACATTAACATTTGAGGAATTGGAAATTAATATTTTTATTATATGTCTTGAGATATGATGAGTATGCAATATGAATTGCAATTACACAATTAATTGCATAATGACATGAAATGTAATTGTGCATTACCTTTGCATATGCACATGTAGCATCACATTCGTTGTTGGTGGGTTGATACTTTGGCTCTGGAATTTTAGACCTAGGTTTGACTAAGTCACACGGGTTGCATTGAAAATACGTGTGGGTGTAGAAAGAAGGGATAGATTTTCCCTTGAGTGTAAGGCCCTGTTACTTGGTTCACTCACTTGACCGGTGGTGAAATTCCAGAAAAGTGTATCGGTTTACTCGAACTGGAGGTGTGATTCCCTCTAATGCCGTGTCACTTTGGTTGATTGCTAGAATTATTTCCCTGTCGTTCTTAACCTTCTAACATCTCCCTCATTGTGTGTTTGATTTATGTGTGAGGGGGAGTGCCACTCTTCCTTGGGACGATGTCAAAAGAAAGGGCAATGGGATGGTGGACTATGAAGTGTGTGGGAAAAATTGCTTCCCAAGAGCAAGAAGACTTTTGCATGCCGTGTTTTACTTGGAGGTATTCCAAGGTTGTTTCCTTGGGAAAGGATGTGAATCGTGTAGAAAGCAATTTTGGTAAAGGAAAGTATAAAATCTTTTGATGTTTGAGATTGGTTTGTGATTTGTGTTGCGATGAAATTGAATGGGAAACAAGTGTTGGCTAATCCAAAAGGTTCACTACAATGGGAATGCCAATTCAACTCAATGTCTTCCTCCAATGATTCATAGATGAACGATTGATTCGTGGGAAGCTCAGTACAAGATGGAAGTGAGGATCTAAGCATAAACCATGACAAGTCTACGGAATATCAAAGACTAACGCCTATATCCACGCTCAACTCAGTCAAACAGAACCACCATACACCGAGGGTAGGAAAGAAGATGAGTAGAAATAGCATACCCAATGGGAGGTCTCCCTTTGATTAGCTAAATTAAAGATTTAGCTATTTATTGTTAAAGGAAAGACAACAATGTAAATGAAAGACATTTTAAAGCAATTGAAGATTGTAGCTTAAGATAATGCAAGAAAATATGACTAAAACAGAATGCAACTAATACCCATTTAAAGCTAAGAAAATGAAGAACATAGAAGCATTAATGGTGAAAACTTTAATGGACAATTAAACTTGAACTAAATGGAATTCAAGGCATTAAAGGAAGCTTAGAAGATTCTTACCTGAAATTAGAAAACAATGCATGGAAGAAAATGTAAAAATCTTAACTTCTCTCTCTAACACTATTCATCTTCTTCCTAGACCATCTCTCTCTTTATTGCAATGTGTCCTATATAATGATGTATCTCCTTACAAAAAATGCCTACGGTGTGTTGCTCAAATTAGGTAATGTGATCGCAATCCTTAGGGCTGTAAAAGAGTGGGCTGGACAGGGCAGGTGCAGACCTTGTCTGCACACCCAACATCTCTCCTCTTCTCTCTCCTCATAGATCACCAAGGCTCTAAAAATCCAATAAGAGGTGTGAAATGGATGCCCAAGAGGTTGGAAGTGTTAGAGGTAGGTAAGAGAACGGTTGGTAGGACCCTCAAGGAAATAGAGCATGAAATTCAAAATTTGGGTTGTATCAGTACAACCTATCGGTATGGCCTACCGAATTTCACTAAATCATAGCTCAAGGAATGGAGAATTTAGGTATTGAAGGAGGAGGGTGATTTGGAAATCTAAGAAGGTTTTGAGTGAGGGAGAAAAGCTTTAGGGTCTATAATTTAAGAGGTAAATGAATGGTTTCCCAAAAAAATCAGTTAAAAGCCCTATTTTTTGGCATCCCAGGTGAAACATATGGGTATGATCTACCAGTAGGTCAAACTCTAGTAGCCAACACCTACTGGAATGACATACTAGTAGGTTTTGCCTTAGTTGCAAAATACTCCTGTTAAGCAACCCACTACTTTTTCATTTCATTCCAAGACCTAACCTATACATTATAACACTCTATTTATGACCTCAACTCCATCCTAAACATGTACTACACTTCTAAACCACAATTTGAACCATCGTGCCCAGTTCATTACCAAAATTGCAATGTGATTTACAATTTTGATGCATTCAAACTACAGGGCATTGATTTCTAACTTTAACTATCAAAATGAACACCCAAAATGCAAGTCATGTATTCAACACACAGATATTCCTAATTCATTCAAATATCAAAAACTTGAGCAATATTCCCCTTTTTTGCAAGCATGGAGATATTTAACACATTTCTCAGATGATTGAAGTAAGCACACATGAGTACCACTATAGCGCAGATGATCCCCTATTCTGCAAGCATGGAGCTATTTGGGAAAAAATATATATATTTGTAAATAAATGTAAATAACTATAGATTGAGTAGAAAACTCAATAAATAAGAAATAGCAAATAAAAAAAATAAAAACAACATATTCTTGAAAAGAAAAAGAGTGGTTAGCAAAGTTTTGTAGAATATTAAGTTATATTTAATATTGTAAACGCTTCGCAATGATCAAACCAAGAACTAGTCAGATAACCCCGTTAGGACGATAAAGCAAGCATCTAGACAGTGCCCTTCTATATATTAAAACAAAATATGTGAAGAAAAATCATGAGAAATATGGATTCGAGACGACGAACAAGAAGATCTTCAAGCCAAGCACAGAGGGATCAATCTCCACAACCTCAAGAATCTCCACAACATCCTGGACCAGGAAATATCTACAATTAGGTGATGTTTGAGAATTTTGAACAGCAGGTCTGGTATGATAATTACTTTCTCCTTAAAACTATTATTTTTGAAAGACCAGTAATATATGATAATTTTGAAAATTTAGGAATAAGACAGATCCTTGCGGAGCGTGGATGGTCTAGTAATGTTAGATGATTTGTTCTTGCTTATGACAATTTAGTCCGTGAATTCTATAGTAATGCAACTAATACTGGAGAAAAATAATTGTGTATATTTGTTCGAGGAATAGTTTTTCAAGTTACACCGGCTACTATAGCCGAGTTCTTTCAACCCATATAAAGACCAACAAATCTCCAATATCCTGATGCTGAACTACCTGATTTGAATGACATAAGGAGAGAAGTAACAGGTAACCCAGAATTTGCATGGTGTAGACCAAGCAAATACATAAAACAAGGAGACTTGACAGACAAATGTCGCATCCGAAATTTGATAACATTGAATAGTTTGCTACCCCAGGCCCAAAAGAATCAAATTAATACGGAGCACGCTTATTTTTTATATGCATTTGGGATGGGACACACCATTGACTTATCAAACTTAATCATGGACCAAATGATACTTGTTGTGGATAGAAAGAAACCCTCACTCCCGTATGCTATATTAGTTTCTCAGCTATGCAGGAACGAGGGTGTGATCATTGATCGTATCTGGAAAATAGTAGACCATTTAGGAGTATTAGATAAAAATTCTTTGAAAAAAATTCATGTAGGACAACTGGAACACCAACCTGAGGCACCACCGGCACCCCAAAAAGAGCTATTTCGGATACCAGAAGAATTAATACCACAAGAACAACAACCATAAGAGGAGCAACCATATGTACAAGTGCATGACAAAACAGATAGACAAATCTTACTAGGGATGGAGACCAGCATTACGTCGATTAACAAATGTGTGGATGATTATGAACAAAATCAAGATGAGCTTTTGAGACTATAGAGGGAGCATTTGGGAGGAGGACCTTCTACTTTTTAAAACAAACAGGAGATTGTACAAAAACTTGACTATCTTTCACTTATCTTTTACATTATGAAGTTTAGCTTTGTGCATTTAAAATTTACCCTATGTTTTAAATATATTGTGTGTTTTGAACTTGTCTATATTTAAAATAGCTTTTAATTAATATGGAACTAATGCTTGTTAAGTTAGAAGGATTATATCAAATAATTTGCAATTAAATTATGTTAATATTCCTATACTTTTTGAAAGTAACTTTAATCAGATCACGTGGGATTTTCTTAATTTAGTTGTTCACTATCTTTATTTTTTTGTTTAAACTTACTCTTATAAGCACGAATAGATTTTCTTTATTTCAGAAACGATGTGCAATATTATACTTTTTGCATATATAGTGGAGATGTATAACCAATTGAAGAATTTGAGCCAATCTTTCTTGAAGAGAAGTTCTACATCTACTCGAGCAAACATCTTCGCTTCTACGGTAAACTTTCTTTGAATAATCTCATTAACTTTGTTTTGATTAACACTTGTTAGATTACATTGTTAGCGTTGTCTTTAAAATTCTTCTGTAAATTATACAGAGGTATGATTTATGAAAAATGATCTTAGGCCCTTTTTCATTATCTTTGAGCCTTTACCATTTCTTTTACAAAATTATCTCCTTAGTCAACCATGATTAAGCCTGGAAAAATATATATTCTTTTCCTGAAACACAAAAGATACTCTAGCTACATGAAAATATATTAAGCCTACCTTTGCAAGATAATTTTCTTGCACCCTCTTTTATATCTGCAGGATACAGAAAACCATAGAAAAAGAGAGAAAGTGGAAAAGAAAGAAAAAGAAAAGGATATTGGCCATTCAAATAAAAGAAAATTTTGAGAAAGAAATGAGCCAAGAAAGTGAAAAATGGAAAGAATAAATACAAAGTCTTAAAAATATAGGAAAAGGTGTGTCACAATATAAAAGGTAGCTTTTGAATACCACAAACGTAATTTCTTAAACCCTAAAACCATTGGCCACATTACAACCTAAAGAAAGTCCTTTTTTATTCCAAAAATTATCCATAACAAAGAAATGTTAATGATATGTCTGATATAGTGTGGATATCCAGTCATGTGATTATGTCAAATTCCAAAATTTTATTCAAATATCTGTCCTTCAGATACTTACATGTGATATTATTTGCTTTGTTAACAATATTCTAATCGCATGTAACAAGTAAGAGAATAGTCACTATAACGAATATGTATTCTTTGTTGAGTGTATTTCAGGAAAGGATTGACATCAAGACTACCATGAAAGACGGTATTATTTCTTGAGTGATTTCTATCATAAAAGAAATCATCACACACACACAAGTTTTTATAAAACTATATAGATAATGTTACAACTAACGTATGCTACTCTTATAGTGATCTGAAAAAGGAAATATTTCAGCAATACAAAAGAATATTAATGTAATTTTACTATGTGTACCATAGCTTCATAAAAGACTTCAATACCATAGCTAAACCTATGTGTCATCTCTTAAGTCAGGATGTAATTTTTAACTGGACTGAAGCTTGCCAGAAATCTTTCAACAAGCTAAAGGGTATGTTAATTTCTGCCCCAATAATGTAACAAACTGACTGGACTCTACCTTTTGAATTAATGTGTTATGCAAGTGATTATGTTGTTGGTGTTGTATTGGGGCAAAGAAAAGATAAGAAACCCCATGTAATTTACTATGCAAGCAAAACTTTAAATGATGCTCAAATGAATTATTCAACAACTGAAAAAGAATTACTTGATGTAGTTTTTACTTTGGAAAAGTTTCGTTCTTATCTGGTTGGGTCTTTTGTTACTGTTTTCACTGACCATGCGCCCTAAAATTCTTGTTCACAAAGAAAGATGCCAAACCAAGGCTCTTAAGATGGATACTCTTGCTTCAAGAGTTTGATCTTGTCATTAAAGATAAAAGAGGGGTCGAAAATGTGGTGGCAGACCATCTGTCTAGATTAACGTATTGACTGCCAATCAATGAGAAATTCTCGGATGAACAACTGTTCATAATTGATGAAACCCCATGGTATGCAGACATTGCTAACTTCCTAGCTACTGGAACATTCCCTCGGTCATTCACTCCCATGGACAAAAAAAAATTCATGAAGGAGGTTCGTAACTTCTTTTGGGAAGATCCCTATGTATTCAAATACTATAAGGATCAGATCATACGACGTTGCATCCCAGCTCAGGAAAGCAAATAGATAATATCATTTTATCATTCAGAAGCATGTGGTGGCCACTTTCATCAAGAAAAACTGCAGCAAAAATCCTGCAGTGTGGTTTTTATTTTCCTACACTTTTTAAAGATGTCCATGCATTTTGTTTAACATGTGATAGATGTCAAAGATTAGAAAATATTTCAAAAAGAAACATGATGCCCTTAAACCCAATTCTGGTGATTGAAATTATTTATTACTGGGGCATCGATTTTATGGGACCATTCCCACCTTCTTTTGGCTATCTATACATTTTAGTGGTGGTAGACTATGCGTCCAAATGGGTTGAGGCAATTCTATGCCGAAATAATGATCACGAAATGGTGATAAGATTTTTAAAAGAAAATATTTTGTACCGATTTGGAATTCCTAAAGCACTCATAAGTGATGGGGGTTCTCATTTTTGCAATCGTCCCTTCTGGAATTTGATGAAAAAATATCTGATTTTGCTCAAAGTTGCAACCCCTTATCACCCACAGACTAGTGGACAGGCGGAATTAGCTAATCAGGAGAACAAATTAATTTTAAAAAAAACGGTGAACCCAGATCGCAAAGATGAGTCGTTCAGACTGAATGATGCACTTTGGGCATATCGTACTGCTTTGAAAATAATTTTGGGCATGTCTCCCTATCGATTAGTCTATGAAAAACAGTGTCACCTACCTGTGGAATTGGAACATAGGGCATATTAGGCCATTAAAACAATGAAATTTGACCTAGACCGAGATGGACTTTCAAGAAAACTTCAGATAAATGAATTGGAAGAATTGAGAAATAAAGCTTATGAAAATGCTAAAATTGCAAAGAACAGGATGACAGTTTTCCATGACAAGAACATTGTACGGAAATCTTTTGAACTTTCCCAGAAGGTCCTGTTGTTTAATTCGAGACTACGTCTCATCCCTGGTAAGTTAAAATAAGATGGACTGGACCTTACATTGTCAAAAAGGTGTTTGATCATGGAGCAATAGAAGTGGAAAACTCATCAAATGATAATATCTTTACTGTTAATGGTCAGAGGTTGAAACCATTTTTGGAGGACTTTGTTAAAAATGTGGAAACCATTAAGTTAATGGAACTCGAATATCCCTCCAAAAATCACGCCTGCTGACACTCAAAAGGGTCGGATCAGGTAAAAACCCGACTCGAGGACACACCTTCATGAGACCCCTACCACCTTTTCCCATCCTTTCCCATCTGTCACCATTGAGCCCACCCCACAATCGCCTACTTCACCGCCTTTTCTCTTCCTTTTTTCCCTCTTCTCCGTATTCTTCTTCTTCTTCCTGCTTTCTGTCCTGCTTCGTTCTTTCTTCTTCTTAGTTTCCTTTTCTCCTTTGTCTGTGAAACCGACCATAACCGAGCGAAATCATGTCCATGTACGCAGAAGAGCAGATCCATATTTTGATGTTGTATATTATTTACTCTAGTTGTGTATGGGTATTTTTCTACTTTTCGCAATCACATACAAGCCTAACCGAGGCCAAGATCTGAACCGAAAGGATTAATGGTTGCATTTGGATTTGTAGGTATCTGAAGCACGGATCACTGCAGTTCACCCTCATTTCCAAAAACCGTACTGGTAAAATCGAAACATTGGGGACAATGTTCAATTCAGGTTAGGGGGTGTGAGAACTTATAGTTCATATTTTTGCCTGTGTTTTGTTCTTAGACCAGTGCCATAAAATTTTTTAAAATTTTTTGTCGTTGTTGCCTTGCTAAATCTGTGGGTTAGTTTAAATTGTCTTTGTGACTGGTAGACGTTAAAGAACCGGATAGTGAGTCTAGGAATCATAGATGTTAAACTTTTTTGGTTTAGTCTAGGAGCTCTACGCAATTTTCTATCAGATGTGCATAATGTGATCATTAGAAAAGCAAGACTGGTAAGAAAAAATGAGATCCGAGAGCAGCAATCAAAACCCCTCTGTGGCAGAAGCACTTTTGCTAAACGCCGACATGCCAAGAGACTTGGTGCCTGTAAACAGTGTGGTCGGGTATTTCATGATAAAATATACAATCAGTGTTCTGAATAGTGAATGGGCAGAGTAAGGATTATCCTGACACGCAATCCTATTTCAGTGTTATGCTTAAACGATTTGTGCGACAAGAGATTGGAAAAGTCACTTGTAGTTCAAGCTACACAGAAGACTCGGATTGAGATTACTTCCTGATAAGCTGTGGAAAATTTTGTGTTGAGGAATGAAATCCAATGGTCTGAATTTTGGTAAAGAGTGTGAATTTTTGGCGCATATTTTTCTGCTTTTTAAATTACTGCAACGAAAATATGGGTCGAGTAAGGAATGTCCCAAAACACCAACCTCAAGCCTGAGTGGGGATTTATCCTGAGACGCCATGAATTGTTGTTGTGATGTTTAGCCTTCTCTGATTGTGTATTGTGTAGCAGAGAAAATTTTATTTTTTAATCCACCGTTCGAATGTTCATTCTATTCGAACGGTTGCTGCTCGCAGTACTTTGCCTCTGATGAACTCTCTGATGAAAACACTGTAGAAAATTCATTTTAGTATGGGAGCAACACATTTTATTTTTTTGGCTCACCATTCGAACGTTTTTTACGTTCGAACGTCAGTTTAAAATTCTCCATTTTACGTTCGAACGTTTAATGCGTTCAAACGGTGCGACGCGAACTATAAAAATCTGATCGTCCTTTTCAGTTCAAAAAACCCCAAATCACTCTGAAACTCTCAAAACCCTAGAGCTATCTTTCACTCTACAAACCTAAATCCACCCTCAGACCCCAAAAAAACTTAAAATTGACCCTCCATAACCCTTCTCCAGCTAAAAAGCATCAACCGCAGACCTCAAGCCCAAAGTTTCAGACCTCCCTCAAGCTCCCCACCGTTCGAACGCCATGCCTCAGATGAAGATTCCTGTTAAACGCAAGCCACCAGTGAGCCAAGAACCCAACTGGGTTGAGGAAGTAATCCAAGATGAAAGAGGCATGGAGAAGAGAAAGAGGCATGATCGTACCAGATTTTCAAACGCTATGAAAGCACAAAGGTATGAAAATTTCTTTAGAAATCAAGTTGTGGTGTGTGAGAGAGACTTTGTAGTCTCTGATTTTGCTGAGTTGGGCTTGTTGGAGTAGATGGAGAGGAGAGAATGGGTGTTACATTTGAGTAATGGAGGAAGAGTTGTTGTTGATTTGGTGCAAGAGTTCTACTTCAACGCCGAAATCATCAATGGCTCTATACGGACCTATGTACGGGGAAACCACATCGAAGTGGATGAGGCATACCTCAAGGAGATTAGACCTGAATTTCCTCGAGTGAAAAACCCCATTTATCCCCCAAAGAAAAATGTCGAGCTGGATAGGGTAGGAAGGGAGTTGACAGGAGATGTGAACTTTTATGGGGAGGAAGAAATTTTTTGAAACAAAGGGAATTTATCGACAAATATAGAATGCTCAATTTAATTGCGGTCTCCAACCTAGCCCCTCTAAAAAGGAAAAATGAGATTTTGCCAGAGATGGCGTGCTTCCTCTATGCTATAGGGAGAGGGCATAGCATTGACCTCCCTTATCTCATTATAAATGAAATCAAAAAAGGATGCAATGTGAAGAAAAGTGTTTTACCTTTTAGCACTTTGGTGACAGAGATTTGTCTCAAGAATGGAGTATAGGAGAGGCCTGAAATGGAATTATAGTTTCAAATGGGGAAACTTGATAGGGGCACATTCAAGAGAAGCCATGGGAACAACGAACCATCGACAAGAAGGCAAGATAGGCCACCAGCCCAAGGAAGGGATGAAGTATAAGAAGAGCTAGACCGAGAGGAAGAGCGAGAGATTGAGATAGAGATGGAGGAGGAGAGAGCACAACTTGATCAGGCATGACCTAGCTCTAGCACTCGGAGGTCCCTTAGGGAGATGATGATGGGGATTGAGAGCAATCAAGCTGAGATTCTCCGACAGCAAGCAGAGATCTTCAAAACAACAGGAGGAGATTCTTAGCTATCTTAGGGCTGGACCTAGAGGAGATTGAGGGGGGAGATTGTTTTGTGTCTTTTCTTTTGTGTGTTTAGTTTGTTTGGGTGTTTTGATAGATATTTTTAAGTTCTGTGTGGTTATGTTGATTTTGTTGCTTCTTTTGGATGAATTAAATCATTAATGATTGATGTACCGAATGATCAGATCTTGTGAATGGAATGACTCAGTTTATTATATCTTTTTATTTGGTTGCAAGCATGTGTAAAAATTTCATTTTAAAATAAACTCTTGTTGATAAAAACATATGTGGATTTCAAGATTGCTTGTTAAAGTAACTAATCACATGATCCGTTTGACACACATCTTGGCAATCTTAACCTCGGGTCACAACTCTTTTAACTGATGTTATTTCTATGCTTACATTTTCAAATAAACATGAGTATTTGTTGTTCTCAAAGTACACAGTGATCAAACTTGAAAATGGAATCGGTATATAACCGACATTCCCTGCAAAACCTAACATGATCAGTGGAGATTACAAAGGATACCATGGTAAGTTTTGAACCTTGCGATGCTTCAGAGGGAACACCCACATTTACTCAAGAAAGGTTTTCTTTCATCACCTATCTTTCCATAATCTAATTAATTTTATTTTGATTGATACAACTAATGTGATCTATTGACATATCCTGCAATAAATACAAGCAAGACGACACATGTGTATGCACATACTTGAGAAAGGATCTTAGGCCATCTTTGGATTAAATTTGAGCCTCATCCAATCCTTTCACAAAAGTATGACCCTAGTTAGCCAAGATTGAGCCTTCAAAATATAAATTCTTTTCCAATAAGCCCATATGATGACCAAGCCACAAAGTAAAATACTTGACCTTCCTTGCTATCTAATTTCATTACACCCTCGTCTAAATCTGAATGATACAAGAAAAGCAAGGAAACTAGAAAAGATACTCGAGGCTACTGTTCCATTAAAGAAAAGAAAATTGGTGAAAACAACCGAAAAAGGAAAAAAGGTAGAAAGATAAGGAATTGCCAAGAAAGTGAAAAATAGAAAATATACATGAAAGAAATCTCATTCCCAGAAGAAATGACAAAAAGCCAACGAGAGGTGTGCTAAAATGCATAAAAGAGATAGCAATTTTGAAACTCCATTGACGTCGTTTCGTTAGCCACTGACCTCTAGCCACATTACAACCTATGAAAGCCCTAATTGATCTTAAGTCTGTGCATATGCACGTTGTTAATCACAAGTTGGGGTATGTTATATAGCATTTCGTTATTTGAATCAATATTCTTCCATGAGATTATGCCAAGAACATGACGAGTCTATTTGCTGTAAAGTTTCACTCCTTTACTAGATTATGCATGCAATTTCTGATTGGCCATCTTCTGATTACATGCTCATTGAGAAATAAGTCACCATATTTAGAGTGAATCTATTTGTTGTGAGCATCCCTATACGAGATTTGAGAAGTCAAAACTTTCCATGAAGGGTGATTAAAGTGGAATGTTTATTATACACCAATTCTTGTTTGTAGAATGATCATCCTACTACAAAGGAAATTTCAAATGCTAATTTGTGCATAGGGATAGTTCCAATGGTGAAGAGCATGCGGACCTTAAAGTCAAAATTAAGGAATGGGTGTCTCAATGACCATAATGATAATTTTTTGAAATCAACAATCTCACCGTTACATTTGTTCGACCAAAGTTTTGTGGGTAGCTTCACTGAAAACCCTGACGAGACAACACTCGTCCTCAAGGGTAAACCTCGAGATTTAACGGCTTGTTGCATAAGCTAAATGCAATCAGATAACCTACGAAAAAGGTGTTAGAATTAGATTTGTTTTTAAATTAATTGTTGTATTACTAGGGACTAGCAATATCTAGGTTAGGGGTGTGATTAATACTCAAATATAGCATATTGTTATGCCCTGTTTTGGACTAATTATGCTTTGGTGGAGTTTAAATGATGATGTTTCAGGTCTTAAAGTGAACAGGGGTTCAAAGGCACCAAAAAGTATCTTTTGCAGACAACCACGACATTTTAAGGAACAAATTGTAGAAGCTTGGAATAAGGAATCAACGTTCGAACGTTAAACACCGTTCGAACGGTTATGGAAAACCAGGCCAGCTATTGTAATCTGTGTTGCAGGCAAGACCCAAGGCCCTGAAGATTCAAGGACTAAATTTGAATGGTAATTAACGTTCGAACGTCCACTGGAGCAAGGACAAGATCAGACTGACTGAAGTCATGGAGTGTTGCAGACTTGCAGTTAGAAAGCCCAGGCACTTGAGTTCCATGTTCGAACGGTAACCACCGTTCGAACGCCCCAGGAATTATTGGATAGATCAGTCAAGATTCTGCAAGGATCTGGAGAGAGATCTGCACGAAGACTTGGAGGAAGATTTTCTACAGAAATCACATGTGGTCTAACATAACTGGCATGCACTGATTCCATCTGACGTTTGAACGACAGAGAGCAAAGACAGAGAAATCGTTCGAACGCCCAAACCGTTCAAACAGTGTGGACAGACTGCCTGCAGAGTGGTTGACTTTTCACTTTGACTTTGACGCCCAACTCTATTCTTTTACCCCCTCCCTGCCTTCTCCTTGCCTATAAATACACTTAGTTTTGTGGAGAAGAAAGGGACTCATGGGTGGAACCATTTGAGGGATACATCACTTAGCATCTCATCACATCCTTCTATTTCAATTCTTATCTTAGTCTTTCTCTTTACTAGAAGAAGTGGGGAGTCTAGATTCCCACTCATTTCCTTTATATTAATGTTCACATTTACATTTACTTAAGAGTTGCAATTCCTATATTTACTTTAAGTCTTTACATTTATGTTCTTGATTTGCATTTAGTCTTTACATTTATGTCTTTATTTACTTCTAGTCTTTATATTTATGCTCTTACATACATGCTTTTATTTGTCTTGCATTTTCATTATTTGAGCTCCCTTCTTACTTAGAGGAGTGAAACTCTTCCACTTTTCTAGAGCTTTACCAAAGCCGTGAAGGGTGTAACATGATTCACTCATTCTTAGTTGAAGATTAGCTCCTTGTTGATTATACTTTTACTTTGCGAAGTTTGATTCGCACTTTTTGTGTGTCTGAATTATATTATAATATTACACCCAAGTATAGGTGGTCGAATTATAGTTTTCTCGGTTTTTAAGTCCAAGTATCGATCCCACGAAGAGTTAAGTAATTCTTGCCAAAAATTATATAAAAAAAATAAAATAAAAACCAAAAACAGTAAAGTGGTTTGTTTGGAGTAGTTTGATGTTTGATTGCTTGTGGTGTGAGCTTAGTCTAATTAACTGGTTTTAATTTATTCAACAGACGGAATTAAAGTGCAATTATAATAAAGTGCGTAGATAAAGCAGATTAATTGACACAAATATAAAATATATCCTTCAGTTTAAGGATCTCATATGCTTTATATTATTGTGAAGGTAATATATTATAACACAGCTTCTCATTAGGCTACGCTGGATTATAGATGTTCCAATTGACTAATTCGTGTAAAACCCACTAGTGGTATAGAAGATCCTCCAGCAACTTGTCAGGTCGGCCGGTGGTAGTTAATAATAATACAACAACTTGTCAGGTTAGCTGTATTTTGATATGTCACCCAGAAAATCAAGCCACTCAAATGAAATACTTGAATTATTCAATAGATCGTCTTGGAATATATATATTGACAATAAATATCCTCAGCGTTCCAGTGGAAGCAAAGCCATACCGATAGGATCACCGAGGTTATTCTAGCAGGCAATATTATTATATATAGTAATATCATACGTCAGTGGAACTTCCTCAGCGTTCCGGTGGAAGCAAAGCCATACCAATAGGATCACCGGGTTATTCCAGCTGGCATGTCTTATATATATAATAAACATATAGATAAAACATCAGTAAATCTATAAACACACCAATATTATACATATGTTCCCCTCGCACTGAAGGATATACGAAGCTACTCACGTTCCATTGCTATAGACGAGCAAGGAGTGTTAGCAGTTATCATTATAATAAAATAAAAGTACAGGATTTGGACTAAACATGGACCGGAACGTGTTCTCACTTTGTGTCTATTTTTCTCTCTTTGGATTGTGTCTTGGGAGCTCTCAGTACTTTTTCTCTGGAGGAGATTCTGTAGCTGATCCGGCCTGCTGAAGAAGGAGAATAACATGGCTATTTATAGGCAGAGATGGAAGCAAGAGGAAGGAGATTTGCATGGCCGGTCTTTGGAGGATCGTCCGGACGGCGGCAGTGTCGTCCAGACGATGGTGCAAGTGGCTTGGCAAGTTGCAAGGCCTCTAATTCTTTTATTACACTTTAACCTTCTAGATTTTCCGTCTTCTTGACATTGCTCCCTTCCTCTTTGGTTATTTCTGCATTTATCCTGCAACTTTTACATAAAAACTGTTAAAACGAATAATTCCTACACTAACCCTAATTCACTTTAATTACTACTTTTTAGTGCGGTTATTCTACTAATTCGACTTTTTTTTATACTTCTAATTTACAACTA
>CM042197.1:25239051-25276151 GCA_023539305.1 Ilex asprella
CACCGGGGTTATTCTAGCAGGCAATATTATTATATATAGTAATATCAGGCGTCAGTAGAACTTCCTCAGCGTTCCGGTGGAAGAAAAGCCATACCGATAGAATCACCGGGTTATTCCAGCTGGCATGTCTTATATATATAATAAACGTATAGATAAAACATCAGCAATTCCATAAACACACCAATATTATACATATGTTCCCCTCGCACTGGAGGATATACGGAACTACTCACGCTTCATTGCTATAGATGAGCAAGGAGTGTTAGCAGCTATCATTGTAATAAAATAAAAGTACAGGATTTGGACTAAACACGGACCGGAACGTGTTCTCACTTTGTATCTATTTTTCTCTCTTTGGATTGTGTCTTGGGAGCTCTAAGTACTTTTTCTCTGGAGGAGATTCTGTTGCTGATCCGGCCTGCGGAAGAAGGAGAATTGCATGGCTATTTATTGGCAGAGATGGAAGCAGGAGGAAGGAGATTTGCATGGCCGGACTTTGGAGGATCGTCCGGACAGTGGCAGTGCCGTCCAGACGGTGGTGCAAGTAGCTTGGCAAGTTGCAAGGCCTCTGATTCTTTTATTACACTTTAACCTTCTAGATTTTCCATCTTCTTGACATTTCTCCCTTCCTTTTTGGTTATTTCTGCATTTATCCTGCAACTTTTACATAAAAACTGTTAAAACGAATAATTCCCGCACTAACCCTAATTCACTTTAATTACTACTTTTTAGTGCGGTTATTCTACTAATTCGATTTTTTTTTATACTTCTAATTTACAACTAATTGATGTCGATCAAAGTCCTCTACTTAGAGGGATGAGCATCACTCACTTTTCTAGCTTTACCAAAGCTATGAAAAGTGAGTAGTTTCTCATTCACTCTTTAGTAAGAGGTGAAGGGCATGTATTGATTATCCTGATATTATATGATGCTTTGTTCTAATGCTTAATGTTCATATTCCCTTGCTTATTGGATGGATGATTGATTGCATCAAGCAAAGCTAAAGTACTTTGTATAATCGATAGTCTTTCTTTGACACGGATGACTCTTGTATAGAAAGACTCTTCGTTTCAAGGCAAGTACTTCGGCTAGATCTTCATGACTACCCTTTAATCATCCCCATTAACAAGCTTCATTGAAAAGGATGAACTATTAAAGCCATGGTTGAATGTCATGAAGAAATACTTTCTTGTTTGTACGCGCAATAACTTTCGGTACAAATAATTCTTGTAAACTTCTAGTAAGACCTTGGAACCATGACCTTAATAGGCCATTTTTATCTTCCAATTGACTCGCTGTTGACCTAGGAGTTAATTGAGTTATCAAGCAAAAATATAATATTTCGGATAATTGACCACATGTCTCGATCCTCGAACTAAAGAGTGACTTCTCCGTCATTTGAATCAATCGTATATTTTGTCTAGAAAATTTCTTAGAAAGAATTTAATATTCTGTTCAAGGAATTCACCCACATCTCACAACCCTAAAATCTCAAAGGTTACAATCAGTTGGTTTCCTTCATTGATTACTTTAAAACACCAAAACTACTAGTTCCCTGTGGATTCGACTCCTGACTCAAATCGGATTATTACTATAACTTGACCACCTGCACTTGGGTGTACACATTTTGGATTAAGTCAACTATACGATACCCAGTCAACGGTCACCCATGTTCATCCAAACAACTGCACAAGAGATACAATACCCAATAATTTCCCAAATTACAAGTAAATTAAAAATCCCCACATTTCCACATCCAAATCCATATTTATTTTTTAAATGGAACAATTTAAGAAAAATATGCAAAAGATCGTCAAAATATAATTTTTAGTATTTAATCAAGCACTAGGGTTTTCAAATCAAAGACCAGTGAACATTAACAAGAAAAATCCATATTTCACCAAAACTAGGGTGCTTGTGGCTATCCAACCATAGCTTCCTTCAAAACATGGTAATATTTGCAAGAGTATCAAGAAATAATGATTTCATAGCACATATATATGATTGAGAGTTAAAACATACTTATATTTATATGCCCTAGCTTCAATGAACCATAATAGAAAGAAACCCCTACTTTGCTCCTTAGTTTTTTTTTTTTTTGTGCAGAACTAAAAGATTTGATGTTTCCCAACTTGAATCAACACTTTAATCTCTTGTTTTTCCCTTCATTCTTACTCTACAAGGCTATGTAGTTGTTATAATTGATAAAATGGGGTGAAAATTGGAGAACACATCCAACACAAGTCTAAGACATGAAGCGCTTAGATTGGTGCATCCGGACGCGTGTTTCTTACTATCCAGACACGTGTTTCTTCGCCCAATTTTCTGTGAAACGCATCCGGATGTGTGAATATGCCCATCCAGATGCGGGTGGCAGTAGACCCTCAACTTCCAGATCATTTTTGACCTATTTAGAAGTCGATTCAGAAATTTTTGTGAAATACACATTTTTACCCATTGAAGTCTAGTTGCTACAATCCCAAAACCAGATCAATCAGAGTTAGGAGTAAAAATTTATGGTCCAAATACTAGGTAGTGTCCAAAATTATTTCTACCTAAATTTTATCTCAAATGTGTTCGAACTCCGGAATACATCATAACTTCCAATTCCTACTCTATTACCTTGCCTAACATTTTTTTTCTTTCTACTCTTATAATCCACATACTTCATGCCTATTTCATCACATATATTAGCATTTCAAAAATAATTACATTGATATATAAAGATAAGAATGTGGGGGTTTGCAATCCACCCCTTAAAGAAATTTTCGTCCTCGAAACTTACCTTAAGTAGAGAATAAATGAGGGTACATCTCTCGCATCTCCAACTTTGGTTCACAAGTAGCTTCCTCCACCCTATGATGTTGCCACAAGACTTTCACTAGTTGGATGAATTTATTGGGAAACACCTTCTCCTTGGTAATGAGAATCTCCACCGGTTGTTCTTCATATGTTGCTCCATTTTGAATTTCAATATCATCCAAATCCACAACATGTGTTGTATCTGATTGCCACTTTCTCAACATAGACACATGAAACATGTTAGGTACCCCTAGCAACCGAGTTGTTAACCGAAGTTGATATGCTACTTTGTCCACTGCTTTGACTACTTCAAATGGCCTGATGTACTTTGGAGCTAATTTTTCCTTCTTGCCAAATCTAAACACTCCTTTTTTGGGTGACACCTTGAGGAACACATAGTCCACCTCTTGGAATTCCAAGGGTCTTCTTCTTCTATCCACATAGCTTTTTTGTCTACTTTGAACCATTCGTAGTCTCTCCCTAATTAGTTGAATTTTCTTAGTAGTCTCCCCAACTTTTTCTGGCCCGAACGAGCTACTCTATCCAGCTTCTAACCAACAAGTTGGGGACCTACATTGTCTTCAATACAATGCCTCATGAGGTCCAATGCCAAAGCAAGATTGAAAACTATTGTTATATGCTAATTTCACCAACGACTAATGATCACTCCAACTTCCCTTAAAGTCCAACCCACAAGTCTCTCCATTGCTTGTGGTATACTTTGCCAAAATTGCACCACAAAACGAGATACCCGATCCGACACAATAGAGAGTAGAATTCCATGTAATCTAACAATCTCACAAATATAAAGCTTGCTCAAAGTGTCTAAAGTATCAGTGGTCTTCATACTCAAGAAATGAGCTGACTTGGTGATTCTATCTACAATGAACCATATGACATTATGCCCTTGTGACATATGTGGTAAACCAGAAACTAAATCCCTGGTGATACGATCCCACTTTTAGTTTGAGATAGGTAAGGACTATAGTAATCCTCCGAGTTTTTGTTGCTCCACCTTCACCTGCTAACACACCACGCACTTTACAACGTACTTAGCCACATTTTCATCCTTTTCCACCAATATTGATGCTTCATGTCTCTATACATCTTAGTAATACCCGGATATATGAAGAATTTTGAATGATGACACTCACCCAACACTTCTTCTCTTACTTGGTCATTATTTGGTACACATAGTCTTCCATGAAACTATAACTCATCATTATGTATAGACCAGTTCTCAACAACGTCAATTCTCTCCAATCTACCTCGGATAGTTCCCAACTATGTATCTAATCATTGCAGCTCTGTAATCCTTTTTTAGAGAATTTGTTGAGCAACAAGATTAAATAAACATGGTCGAGCCTTCTTTCTATCCACCCGTAGGTCAAATTCCTCCAAAACCTCAATCATCTTCCACCTATTAACTCCAAGCACATTGATCTCACCCAAATACTTCCTTCTAAGTGCATCTGCTACTACAATAGCCTTCCCCAGATGGTAGTTAAGTGCAAAAATCGTAATCTTCTTGATATTCAATCCGCCTTCTTTGTCGAAGATTCAAGTATTTCTGTATGAATATATACTTGAGGCTCTTATAATCAGTATACACTTGAAACCTTTCTCCAAACAGGAACCACCTCAACAACTTAAGAGCAAAAACCACGTCGGCAGGCTGCAAGTCTTGGGTGAGATAGTTCTGCTCATGAATCTTTAGTTGTATCGAGCTATAAGCAACTACCTTACCTTCCTGCATTAGCACACATCCTAAGCCTCATAATGAAGCATCTAGGTAAACATCGTATCCTTCCCCACTGCTCGAAAAAAAGAGGATTGGAGCTGTTGTCAACCTTTCCTTCAAGGTGCGAAAGGCCAGTCCACACTCTTGAGTCCACAAGAATTTTCCCCCTTCTTCTTAAGGTGAGTCATTGGCATCACTAGTCTTGAAAACCTTTCCACAAACCTCTGGTAGTAACCTCTAATCCTAGTAAACTACATATTGTGGTCATAATCCTCGGTGGTTCCTATTTCATCATGGCTTCAATCTTTGCAGAGTCAATATCTATACCTTGTTCTGACATAACTTGGCCAATAAATTTCACTTCCTTCATCTAGAACTAAAATTTACTCATCTTAGCATATAACTTATGCTCTCTCAGGGTCTGAAGAACTACCAAAAGATGGTGTTCATGTTCCCCTTTTGTCCGTGAATAGATTAATGTGTCCTCAATAAACATAACAAAAAACTGATCAAGATACGACCGGAATACCCTATGCATCAAATCCATGAAGGTTGTAGGATCATTAGTTAGTCCAAACGACATTATTGTATAATCAAAATGACCATACCGAGTACGAAAAGTTGTCTTAGGAATATCCTCCTCCTTGATACTTAATTGGTGATACCCTATGCGAAGATCAATCTTATAGTAATACTTAGAACCCCTCTACTGATCGAATAAATCATCAATTCGTGGCAATGTATATTTGTTCTTCACTGTCATTCGATTCAACCTTTGGTAGTCTATGCATAATTAAAGTGTTTCATCATGCTTCTTCACAATTAGGATCGGGGCTCCCAAGGTGAAGTGCTTAAACGGATAAACCCAATAGCCAATAGTTGGTCCAACTGCTTCCTTATTTTCTTTAACTCTAAAGGTGTCATCCTATAGGGAGCAATGGATATGGGTTTGGCTCTCGGATGTAGACTAATTGTACACTCAATCTCTCTTTGTGGATTTAACCTGAGTAATTCAACTGGGAAGACACCTAGAAAATTTGACACTATTAATACCGCAACAGATTGGGATTTATCTCGATCCTCTCCCATTAAGCTGACTAAGAAACTCAAATGGCTCCTCACCTTAGACTTCAAGAATCTATTGCCCATAGTTAGAATTGGGTGAGAAGAATTCCGATCATTTATGAAACTGAAAACTACCCCTCCTGGCAATTGAAATATGATTCGTTTACGAAAACAAGCTATGACCGCATGGAAGGTGGACACAAGTTCATCCCAATATTATGTCATGAACATTCTTGTCGAATGCAATCAAGTGTACAATTAATTCTTGTTCCCCAATTTGAAGCATACAACCTCTACACACTCTTTTAAAATCCAACCATTCTCCCGTGGGCATGTTTGTATACCAAGCGTGTTCTAGATTCTCAAATTCCAATCCCAATTTAATAGCAAATTGAGTAGCACCGAGATCAAATAAAATTTGGGCCCAAGAATTATACAGCAGCACAGTACCATCCACAACTATATTAGAAACATCTTCCTCCGATTGGGTCAAAGCAAAAACTCTTCCTTGATTGGTACCGCCTGAGGCTATAGCTTCGAATGGTTTCTGTTGTAGTAAATTTTATAGTGGTGGCTTAGTTGCATTTACTTGTCTCGCCCTAAAGGTATTCTTTTAGGGTGGATAGATTGGACAATGACTATGAATATGCCCTAAACCTCCACATGTAAAACAAGCTCGTGGGACCACTCATACCCTCTCTAATAAGCTTCCAACTCCTCGAGTTGTCTAAAGTCTTTGTCTAACCACCTGGTCTGGGAGGCTAGATGGTGCCCCCTTTAGCACTTCACTACTGCTAGCACCAGTCCAGATCAAACCTCCTTTCGTGAAGTTCTGTTGCCACTGGGTGTCATCAATGTCTTTCTCCACCAGTGCAGCTGCATCAACTAGATCCCCATAGTCCAGAATCTTGTGAGCTACAAGCTTCTCCATGATGGCAGGCCTAAGCCCTACTCAAAGCATTCTACCCCTGTCGTAGAGCAAGAAAATCTGCACTCATCTTGACCCGGACCAATACAGAAAAATACTTGACTTGGAAAGATCTGATCAAACTCCTCCCAAGTAAGAAGATTCGTGTTCCCCTTTCTTTTCATTCAGTCCCAACAATGATCTACCTCCCCCTTTAGCAAATATGTAGCTAGCCCGACCCACAAATCCTTGGCTACTCCCATGCCATCACACATTTTCTTCACCTGATGAATCCATTTATCCATTTCCAAGTGGTGAGAACTTCCTTGGAAATTAGGTGGATGTTGCCGTAAAAGTTCTCGAACAACTGCCATCCTTTGAATTTCGCCCCCGTTGCCCGATACATGAGCTAATGAATAAACCCCCCAATTGTGGTAGTTTTTTCCATTCCGGTGCTGCACCAGAGCAGTTAGCTCCCTTAGGCTTCGGTATACGCCATTCATGGCATCTGGAGGTGGTGGTGGTGGTGGGTTTGCTTGGCCATCACACCCACGACCACTCCCACGTCCATGTCCACATCTACGTTCACCGTCCATCCATCACATCAATTTACAATTTAATTTTCCTTGATGTACAAGACATCCTAACTATCACTTTAATCTAAAACGTAAGGCTTGTATATAAAGTAAATCAAAAAATTCATTCAACCTAATCCTACCTCTCTAATGGTAATTCATAACCTATAGCTCCCAAGTAAGACCTAATTCATAGTCTCTAATACCAACCTGCAACGCCCAAAAATCTTTGTCGGACAACTTCACAATTTAAAATCATTCACATCGTGAGAGCAACTAATAAGATTTGTAAATAAAGAAAATTTTATTTATCATCAATAATATCTGAAAAATCATCCAAAAGAATATGTCAAGTATGGCAATTACGCGCAAAAGAATATGCCAAACTATTATCTCGAGTCAGAAAGTAAAACTTGAGTAAATTTAATCTTTTTCTAAAAAAAGGTAAAATGGTAATTTGCCACTACAATACGTATTTAAAATACTCATTTCCTACAGCTTAGATGATAGAACGGACATCGCCATTGGATTCATAACATGAAATCTAGTTGTCCTGTCGAATTTTGTCCAATTCTGAGATAGTTAGATTTTATACGTCGTTCGAGGTGACTACATGGCGGCTATCCTCGCAAAGGCCCCCACAAATATTTTTTAAAAAATTTCCTTATAATTAGATTAAAGTTCAAATAAAATTACTTTAAACTTAAACCAGGATGTAATGAATCGTTTCGGGACGAAAAATGAAACCGAGAGTGGGAAATATACGGTGCGACGTGGACTGCACAATTAAAATTATAAATAGTGACTTTAATCATATTTTATCACACAAAAAATCTCCATTGATCAGCTGGTTTCACACATTGGAGAGGAAGAGAGAGAAAAGAGCAAAAACAACAATTCTTTTGTCGATTCTCAGAGTTTTGTTGGTCGGAATCCGTTGAGCCAAGAACTAAAGTCGATCACGTCGACGAAGGCTAAGCAACCACACCAAAAATGAGTGATTTCACCAAAGATCTAAAATGGAGACTTTGGATACATCACGATTTGGAGGCTTTGTTGGTGTTCTTGGAGCTTCTAGTTTTCACTCTTCGCTCCAAGAGGTAGGGTTTCTCCTACTTTTGATTATTTCTACTCATAGGTCCTTATGGAAGGGCTTGGTATAGGTAATAATGCATTATGACTTGCCTATAGTCATGGGAATAAGAAAATGGGTATAGAAATAATTTGACCAAATTCTATCTTGAAATTAGTGTGTGGAAGGTCCTTGGGAAATCACTTGGAGCTTGATATTGTGTGTGCACCATATATTTTAATATTGTGCCTTGTGAATGAAATGGATGGTTGAAATGATTATGTGATAACATAGTTGTTGCCTTGAAGGTTTTTGTGACGCCCCAAAATTCGGGAGTCCGTTGATAACCCACCAACCCGCGGAATGCCTGTGGATATCGTGTAAGCCGATATCATACTGTTATGTCCCATTTACCGGGGTCCTTAATTTAACAAAAAAAACCGGGCAGAGTCTCCTTTGTACGGGGAGCTCAACCCAATACTCAACCTGTGCAATATATTTTACAAGGCCCATCCGAGGCCCAATATGAAATATTGACCACGCTGGGTCCATTTATAAGTAAAACTTGGCCACACAGGGCCCATTTATCCATTCTCATATAAAACATGTATTTGTTATATCAAACATAGTCTATAACAATTGGATTACAATCCTTTTTCATACACATTACATGCCAAAAGCTAAGTTTTCATAAATGTTTACAAAAAAACTCAAAATAAGGCCACATGTCGGCCCCTTCACCCTTGATGTTCTCCACGTGAGCCATCCGCCGGTGTAAACCCCACACCTAAAATTGTTTCCCGTATAGAGTGAGCCAATGCTCAGTAGAAGACTTCCTACAAAGGCTACTCCCCCCTAGATGCTCATGCTCATACAACATCTATGTATAACATATAACCGATCATTCCACATAAAGATGTGCATTCAAAGTTGGAGTGCAACCACGCTATGCCATGAAATGAGATGGAAACTCACTCATGCAACCCATTCCAAGTCCTCACCGACTCCCTCAACACAATGCAATGTCAATGTGTAATGACCCGTCAATTGACGGAGGACTTCTTCCAATGATTGTTTGAATTAGAAAACATGTTTTTATAAATCGGATCATTATTGGAAGCTACCCATTGAATCATCATCATAAAATCCCCTTGTGTATTCTTTGGGCAACGGATTTTGGTATCTCAACCTCTGGTTCCGTAAACCCAGCACTTTTCTAGGTTTTCCACCCCTGGTAAGTGCCTGAACCATATGTTTCACCCAAGGAAGTCTCCATGCCCCTTCTTGCTATACCCAACACAAGGTTTCCTTATGACATGCATCCGTGCAACTCAAAAAGGATCGTTGATCCACATTCTCCCGAGTCCACTATCAAGCACCAAGCAAGGTGTTGATTACACTATGCACCATTCCCCCACACTCATGCACAATGCCAATGAATGTGACTCTATGATCATGCCCAATGGAATGAATAGCACAAGAGCAATAATTCCATACATCTTCACATTCCACGGAATTTAAATCATAGGCATGTAAATTTCATATATCCTCATAACCACATATCAATGAGCATATAAATATCATATTCGTCTTAATATCAATATATCAAAACATGCATATATCAACAATTATAATCAACACAATTGACAAGCATGTTATTACATAATCTATGTCAATAACACACTTTAATTACATGGTGCATGATACACATAACAACCCACAAAATTTAGCACAAAACAGCCCGCGAAAATCAGCCCAAAATGGCTAAAAATTCAGCCACTATACGGCCCCTAAACAGCCCCTAAACCAGCCACTAAGCAACCCACGAAATCAGCCACTAAGAAGCCCCTTAACAGCCCCTAAATGGACACTAGACAGCACACAATTCAGCCACAAGGCTACCCACAAAATCAGTTCATTATTAGTGCACAAAACAGTCCACGTTTCAGCACAAAACAGTCCACATTTTAACCATAAAACAGCCCGCAATTTGGCCACTAAACAGCCACATAGCAACCCCTTAATAGGCCACCAAAACAGCCCACAATTGAGCCCACAATTCAGTCTATGTACAGCCCACAAAACAGCTTATGTACAGCCTACAAAACAGCCACAAAACCGCCCCAACATAGGCCACCAAAACAGCCCACAATTTAGCACAATTAAAGCTCAAATACAACCCACAAAAATGGCCCAATTACAGCCCACATTCTGTCCAAATAAATCCATATAAAAACAGCATCTTTAGGTTTAGAATGAACCCAACTAGGAAGAACCCTACCTCTTGGAGCGTAGAAATGAAGATTAGACCTTCAAAACTTCAAAAACACCCCAAGAACACCACTTGAATCTTCGGTGGAATCCCTTGTTCTTGGTACGTACACGTAGCCCTCGTCGAGGAGATGAATTTTGCCTCTTGAATCGACAAATTCCGACCGACCGAACTCCGGGAATCTTGGATTGAAGCTCTAAGAATCAATTTTCTCTTTTCTCTTTTGTTTTCTCTCTTTTCTCTCCCCTATGGCCTGCCACCCTTGTTGAACATAATGAAAATATCTCATTTTGAGATATTTTAGCCCCTATTTATAATTTTAAATGTGCGGTCCTCGTTGCACCGCATATTACAGACTTCCGGGTTCGTTTTTCATCCAAAAATGATTCATTAAGTCTCTGATTGAGTTCAAATAAATTTTGTTTGAACTTTAATTTAATTTTAAAAAATTATTTTTGGGGACCTTTAAAAGGTCAATCGCCACGCAGTCGTCTCGATCTACGTGCAAAAACCCGACTATCTCGGAATTTGACAAATTTTTTTGGTGATTACTAGATTTCACGCTGCGAATCCAGTGGAGCACTCCGTTTCCTCATCCGAGGTCTAGAACATGAGTATTCTAAACCTCATCATAGTGGCAAATTACAATTTTACCCTTATTCCAAAAAGTTCAAAATTCTCCGGGTTTCACAATTTTTTTGTTAAATGCCTAGTGAAAGTTAAGTATGTGTTACATGAATATGTATAGCATGCTTGGATCTTGTTGAATGAATATGTTGCCATGACATATGTTGGGATATGTGTTTTAAATTGTCCATATGACATTCAATACATATGAGACATGGCATTGGTATGCAATGTTTCTTTACATTACATTTGCACGGAACATCTCATCACATAGGTGTGTGCATGGTTGGCGTCAATACCACTTTTGGTGATTGCCGGATAGCTTGGGAAAGTTGGGCTGAAGGCTTAGCAAAGCCGCATGATTGCATAATAAGTTGGGTTGGGGTTGGCAAGAAGGGACTAGAAAAGCCCTCGGGTGAGAGGCCGGTGATTGGATATACACTTTTTTGGTATAAGAGCTCATAAAGTGTGTTGGTATACGCGGAACCATTGGAGAAAGTCCATGAATTCCGTATCGGTTGGGTGTCGTTGGTGTAAGTCTATGACACCCTTAAAACTGGGGGTCCTTTTTAAACTGTTGATCAACTGTCAGCCCGCAGAAATACCCGTGAATGCCGCACAATCCGAAAGGTTAATAATTTAATAGTACCCCTTTTACTGGAATTATAACTCACACGTGCTACTCGTGGTTCCTTTAATAATTTAATCCAACTGAGGTCCTCTATGCCTCTATATACCTCATTTAATGTCCTTTTATATCATCTAAACTAAAAAAATCAAAGTCTAAATGTATGACGAAACAATTTTAAAATTTCAGATTTTTGGAAAATCTTCCGGAAGGTTTTGCCTATTGAAAAAGTTATTCCGGAAGGTTTTCATCAATCTTCCGGAAGGTTTTACCTTATGAAAAATATTTACATTAACCTTCAAGATCTTCCGGAAGGTTTTGGATCGACCTTCCGGAAGGTTTTGCCTATTGGAAAAGTTCTTCCATAAGGTTTTCATAAACCTTCCAGAAGGTTTTACCTTCTGGAAAATATTTACATTAACCTTCAAAATTTTGGAAAACGTTCCCAAAGGTTTTGGTTGGCCTTTTAGAAGGTTTTGCCCTCTGGAAAAGTGTTGACATTAACCTTCCGGACATAAATTTACATTAATCTTCCGAAAGGTTTTATCGACCTTCCGGAAGGTCTTTCCTGTATTTTCACAAATCCTTCCATATTCATTTCCAATCCATTTCAATCAATTCCACTACCAACCAAAACATGTTTATTAAGGTTTTTCACCTAAAACATGATCCATACTAGTTCCATTACATACAATTCCATATATTTACACATCAAAATGGAATTTTAACAAAAAACTTTACCAATTGAACTATAAAATCGACAAGTCAAATTTCTTCATCCTTAAGGCTTGAAATGGGTGTCATCCACCAGTGTAAACCCTACACTTGAAATATTTTCAGACGAAGGGTGAGCCACGCTCAATAGGGTATCTCCTAAAGAGGCTACTCTCTAACCTAAGTGCATATTCAATGCTCACATGCAACATTTAACAAGCAACTACCATGCTAAGCAAGAATATACAATTCAAGGTTTGAATTTCACCATGACATGCTATGAAATGAGCTAAAACTCAACCATGTCCTCAAACTCGAGCCCTCACCGGCTTCCACCACACAATGTATGTAAATGTATGATAAATCTGTCATTAATGTTACACATCCAATGACAATCTTATAATAAAACTCATGTGTCTTTGTTGGGTAGTGGACTTTTGGTGTCGTACCACTGGCTCCACACACCGATACACTTTTTTTGGACTTGCACCCACGGAAGTGTATAAACCAGTAGTCAGGTCTTGCACCCGAAGGAGAGTCTAGCCCTTCTTACTATACCCGACACAAGTTTATTTCTTTTTTCATGTAGTCGTGTGACTCTGTTGAACCTTGGTTCAGCGGTACCGAGCCCACTCATCATCCACCAAGTATGATGTTTGATTTAACCATGCCTACACCACCCACACTCATGCCCAAATGCTCATGAATGCGATGTTCCCGTGTAATGTCTAATTGCAATTCTATCACCATGTTCAATATGTAAAGAACGCCATATGAACAACCCATCATAAATCAACATACCCATGGTAATTTATATTGAAAGCATATAAATTCCATAATTGATATCAATGTCAATATCTTTTGACAACATGTATATATTAACATTCCATTCACCCAGTTTCCAAGCATATTATCACATAAATCATGCAATTAATACACTAAAGTCGTCAAGGCATATGGTGAACACACAACATGGCCAAAATCAACATTTTTCTACCAATAACTACCATTTCTACATTTCTTAAAAAACAACTTTAAGCAATTTCTATATATCAATTTCAAGATAGAAATTATTCTACCCAATTATAAAAACCATTTCACCCAATCAACACAATTGGCAAATGATATTTATCTTTATCAACCTACCCATTCCATATAAACCTCCAAGGTTGGAAATAAGTCTAAATAGGAGGGAAATCTACCTCTTGTAGCGTAGAGAACACGTTGGGAAGCTTCCCAACTCAAACCCGAGATCCAATCCAAGCCTTCCCAAGTTTTCAAATTTTTCAACATTCAGTGAAATCCCTTATTTTTGGTAGATAGGCGTACCTCTCGACGAGGAGAATGACTTTCCCTCTTGGGCCGAATAGATCCGAGCACCGTAGCTTCGTAGATCGCAGAGAGAAGTTGGATTTCTCCTTCTCTCTTCCCTCTCTTCTCTATCGGTTAGCTGGCTGAACAAGAATGGGGAAAAAATCAAAATTTCCACCTATTTATATTTCTTAATACTTGGCCCATAACGCACCACATGGTCCTCTTTTCCCGGGTCTGTTTTCATCCTGAAACGATTAAATTTTGCTGCGGTTCAAGTCCAAAATTTTTTTATTTTAACTTGCCTTCATATATTTTTCAAAATTCAAAATTTTCTTTAAAATTTCGAGTCTAGGTCACCTGAAGCCCGAGCTCTAGAAAATTTTAGGCTTACAACCCAAATTGTGGTGGGAATTTACCGTTTTTTGTTTTATTCATAAAAGTTTAAATTTACCCAAATTTTAGAAAGTCCATGAATATTCACCCCATGAACCGCCCTAGATTGTAATTGTCATTCGATGTGAAAATGGGTGATGGTTCATACAAATTGGCACTTGCAAGTGTTGAGGAGTCGCGAATGGCTCGGGTTGAGTTGCATGAGTGAGTCTCATCTCATTTCATAGTGTGACATAATAAATTCCAACATTGAATGCATATTTTTATATGGAATGGTTGATGAGTGTGGATTGTTGCATATGCGCATTTCATATGCATTTAGAAAATTCTCTGCTGGGCGTGGCTCACCCTATATAGGAACACATTTCAGGTGCGGATTACACGCCGGTGGACAGATCTCATTCAGGCCATCAAGTGTGAAGAAAGCTGGATTGTGGCTTAAATTTGAGTTTTAGTAAATAATTTAGGAAAACTTAGTTTTTGACAAAAGATTATGCAAAAAGATTGTAATATGAATTATGGCTACTATATTTGATGTATAAATATATGTCATACATGTTGGGGATGATTTTGGAAAGATTTGGAATGGATTGAAAATTGAATATAGGTGAAACAGGGAAAAATCGAGTGGGATGATGTTCGAACTTTATCGACATTCGAACGACAGTGAGTCCCAGTACTTTGGTGTCTGCATAGCTCTGATGCAAATGCAAAAGTACTGGGAGCAAGTGACATTTAAAGTCCAAGTGATGTTTGAATGTAAAGAAGACGTTCGAACGCCAATTAACGTTCGAACATGAATTTGAAACTGAAATTTTAAGATTTGTTTGCTATGCTTTCGGGCTTGGGTTTCTTTGGTTCAAAGGACACGTATGGACATCAAATGAGATATATTGGAGTATATTGGACTCCGATGGATTTAAATGGTAACAAGTACACGGGTTACTGCTTGATTTATTTCCCTGTTGTTCCTAACATACTAACATCTCCCTCAATGTATGTATAATGCATGTGTGAGGGGGAGTGTCACTCTCCCTTGGGACGATGTCAAAAGAAAGGGCAAGGAAAAAATGGAATGGGATGAATAAAATGTGTGCGTGCGTGTGTGAACAAAAGTGTTTCTCAAGCGCAAGAAGTCTTTTGAGTGTCCTGTTTTACTTGAAAAGTATTCCCAGGTCGTCTCCTCAGGGAAGGAAGTGAACCATCATGAAGGTGATTTTTATTAAATAAAAGTGTAAAATCATTTTGTTTTGAAATTTAGTGGTGGTTTGTGTTGTGATAATGAAATGAAAATAAGTGTTGGCTATTCCAAAGAGGTCATTCCAATGGGAATCCCAACTCAAATCGAAACCTTCCTCCAATGATGCATAGATGAACGATTGATTCATGGGAAGCTAGGGACAAGATGATGAGGGTCCAAGCATAACCCGTGACCAGGCATACGGGATATCAAAGACTCACAACCACATTCACCCTCATCCCATTCAAACCAACCCATCGTACACCGAGAGGAGGAAAGATAATGAGTTGAAATGACATACCCAAGAGGAGGTCTCCCTTGGATTAGCCAGCTAAAAACTTAGCTACTCATAGTTAAAGTAAAGACAACAATGGACTAGGAAGACATTATGAAGAAATAAATGTTAGAACTAAGCATAAACGAAATGCATCAATATAAACGATCTTCGATAAAGAATAAGTGAATCACGTTCCACCTTTCACAACTTTGGTAAAACTCTAGAAAAGTGGAAGAGTTTCACTCCTTTAAGGGAAGAAGAAAGCTCCCACAATGGAAGTAAAAGAAAACAATACTACAATAAAAGAAAACAATTGTATAAAAGAAAGCAATAACTACTTGGAGGGTATTCCACAACCAAGAGATGATAATACCATAAAAGAAAAAAATAATACAAAGAAAATTACAACAAAGAAAGCAACAACAACTTAGAGGGTATTTCACAACCAAGAGAGATCTAGCAAGCATACAAAGAAAGTAACGACAACTTGGAGGGTATTCCACTACTAAGAGCTCTAACAAAAATTATCTTCTTTACAAGCCACAAAGGGGTGGTATTTATAGGCAACCAAAAGATGCCTTTTACAAACCCCAATGAATGCCATTCACAAGCCCTAAAGATGCCATTAACAAGCTTCCAAAAGTTGTCATTCACAAGCTTCCAAAAGTTGTCATTCACAAGCTTCCAAAAATGCCATTCACAAGCCCCAAAGATGCCATTTGAATTACTTTAATCTCTCTTTGTTTTGAGCTTAATAATTGGCATCATATAGTTTGTAGCTTTGATAAAAGCTCTCCAATTTTTTGTAGCTTTGTCACAATTGGCTCCCTGATAGTTTTTAGTTTTAACGCATAAAACCCTAGAAAGAACAACAATTAATGCATTATCCCTAATTCACACACTAACCTTAATAGGTCAATTTTGATTAGTTTAACTTTGTTTAACTAACACAATTAACCTTTTAAATTAATTTAATCATGCATTAATGAGGATTAATCAGTTACAGTGTGGGTTACAATCCCGACTTAAGGGATGCTATTGATGTGATTTTGGGTCGAGCAGCACTAACGAGTATTTTCGTTGGTTAACGGGTTGTCAACAGACATATAAATGACCCCCCGGTTTTAGGGGCATCACACAGAATAAGGAAAATATTAACATGAATATTATCTGAAAATAGATCTCCTTGTCTAGAACATAAAAAGAACAATTCCAGACATCTTTCTCCGGATCGACATGCCCATCCACTTGAGCTTCCCAAAGTACCTGCTCATCCACTCCGAGTTCTTCCTCTAAACTAAAATGTGAAAAGAATATTGTTTGTAGGGGTGAGCACTAATCTCTATAGGAAAATCCTTCCAAACTTGAACAAGGTTTCAAAAACATACAAAAACAAGTCGGTCATATTTCACAAATATCATATATAATTTTTGGAATAAAACATGACATTTCAACAAATCTCTAGTTTACGCAACAACATTAAATTAAATGAATAAGTAAGACTAATTCCCAACAATAAGCCTTTTCCAACCAATAACCATTTCCAATAACCATTACCATTACCCATAATGTATTTCAACCCACAACTTGTTTCTCGACCCACAACTTATATCTCGGGTATGATGTATGACATCGTATGAATAAACACATAAAGAATATCCTAGCCCACACACACACACAATCCTCGCAAGGATATACAACTTTAGGAGGGCGCATACCGATGCATCAGTAGAAATGATCCAACCTAGAAATAGTATACTAACCCTCAGCCTCGATATCACATGAGTGAATAGTGATTGACATCAATTAGATGTAAATTAGAAGTATTAAAAAAAGTCGAATTAGTAGAATTACCGCACTAAAAAGTCGTAATTAAAGTAAATTAGGGTTAGTGCGGGAATTATTCATTTTAACAGTTTTTATCTACAATTGCAGGACAAAATGCAGAAATAATCAAAGAAGAAGGGAGCAATGTCAAGAAGATGGAAACTCAAGGAGGTCAAAGTGTAATATTCTAACATGAAAAATCGGAAGCCATGCAACTTGCAAATCCACTTGCACCACCGTCCGGACGGCACTGCCACCGTCCGGACGGTCCTCCTTAGTCAGCACATGCAGGCCTCCAACTCCTGCTTCCCTAATCGCCTATAAATACGGACCTTCACCTGCTTTGCAATGCAGGCCGGACCAGCTACAAAACCACCTCCAGAAATCAAGTTTCAAGAGCTCCCAAGACATAATCCAAGAGAGAGAAAAAAGAGATACAAAAGTGAGAACACGTTCCGGTCCGTGTTATAGTGTAGTCCAAATCTTGTACTTTTATTTTTGTAATGAATACTACTCGCACTTCTAGCTTTTCTATAGCAATGGAGCGTGAGTAGTCGTTTATACCCTTCAAACTAGGGTAAACATATGTATAATATTGCTTGAGTTCTGGAAATGCTGATGTTTTATAGACTGACAGTCTAACAACCACGGTGTTCCTATTGGTATGGCTCTGCTTCCACTGGAATACTGAGGCTGTTTAACTGGCGGTTATATACGTTGTTCAATTTATATAATAGACTGACAGTTTATACTGGCAGTTATATACGCTGTTCAATTTATATAATAGACTGACAGTTTATACTGGCGGTTATATACGTTGTTCAATTTATATAATAGACTGACAGTTTATACTGGCGGTTATATACGTTGTTCAATATACATATATTACTGACAGTCTAACAACCACGGTGTTCCTATTGGTATGGCTCTGCTTCCACTGGAATACTGAGGCTGTTTAACTGGCGGTTATGTAACCAGCTTTCTTAAGAAGTTGCTGGGTTATGTTATATAGTACCACCAGCATAGCTTAATAAGCAACTGGGTTATGGCTTATTTATACGCATTTGCAATCATGAGAACCTATTGAATAATTCCAGTATTCCGTCTGGTTGACATATCTAAACACCGCTAACCTGACAAGTTGCTGTGTTATGATTTCTTACTTCCAGCTAACCTGACAAGTTGCTGGGAGATAATATACACAACCTGCGAATTTACTTGAATTAATCAATTGGCATATTTATAACCAGTGTGGCCTAAGAAGCAGCTGTGTCACAAAATATTACCACCAGTGTAGCCTAAGAAGCAGCTGTGTTATGGTTTATATACATCAGACCTGCCGGTTAGCTTTCCAGTAAAATGGAAGTTAATTGTTGTGAGGTAGCATTTCCAGTAACTTAAGCAATACAAAGCATATGGATCCCTAAACTGAAGGGTATCTTTTAAATTCTTGTCAGTTATCTGCTTTATTTACGCACTTTATTAGATCTGCACTTTATTTCTGCCTGCCTTTTATTTTAAAACCAGTTAATTAGACTAAGCTCACACCACAAGCAATCAAATATCAAACTACTCCAAACAAATCACTTAATCGTTTTTAGTTTTTATTTTATTTTATTTTATTTTTTTCTTTAGCATTACTTAACTCTTCGTGGGATCGATACTTGGACTTAAAAACCGAGAAAACTACAATTCGACCACCTATACTTGGGTGTAATATTTTAATATAATTCAGACACACACAAAAAGTGCGAATCAAATAGTATTTTGGACCTCGCAAGGCAGTATCCCACTTCGGTTAAGGAAGAAAAAGTTGTTGGGTTTATAGGCAAGCCCCTCACAGATTAACCCTAATTAGTGTGTAAATTCAAATGATTGAGTAATCAGTTTTGTAAGATAAAATAAATAAATATTATGAATTTTGTTTTGGGTGTGAATTAAAGTTTTTAATATTTTATGTTTGAAGTTAGAGGGGTCAAATGCAGAAATATCAGAGAATACAGGACTATTTTTCAAAGCTTGAAACTACGAAGGACTAAAGTGCGATACGGAAACTTGGACCAATGAGAACATGACACATGGACCAATGAGAAGAAAACACTTGGCACACTCAGAACAAAACAAATGGACCAATCGGAGCAAGACATTTGAACCAATTAGAAAACGACACATGGCGGATCGAGGAGGCGACACCTTGACCTTCCTAAAGTCTCCCTAAACCTTCCTAAACCCTCCTTAGCCTTCCCAAAGGTCCCTAGACCTTCCTAAAGGCCCCTTGGCCGTTCACCTCCTCCCCCTCTTTAAATAGGGGTTGTTTTCTCATTTCTTCATTCATTCTCCAACAATTCCAACATCCACCACACCTTGTCTACATTCTCTACATACACGACCCCAAGCCTTCTTACATTCTCTCCACACCAACATATACTTTCCAAAGACCATCCCTTACTCTCCAAAACCAGCTAGCCACACAAGAGTAAAGAAAGAAAAGAAAAGAAAAAAAGAGAGAAAATAGAAGGAAATAGCCGGTGGTTGTGATACCTTTTCTGTATTCCTACTTTTCTGTTGTAATCTTTCTATTCGGATGGTTGAACTACCGCCACTTTTGTGACACCCCTAAAATCCGGGGGTCCGTTGATAACCCATCAACCTACGGAATATCTATGGACATCGTATAACTCGACATCACGCTGTTGTATCCAATTACTAGGATCCATAATTTAATAAAAATTTGGGCAGAGTTTCCTTTGTACGGGGAACTCTACCTCAAAACCCAACCTGTACAATAAATTTCACATGACCCATCCGAGGCCCAATATAAAGCATTGACCACACCGGGTCCATTTATAAATAAACATTGGCCTCACCGGGTCCAATTACACATACTTATATCAAAACATGCAAGGTTACTTTAACATTAGTCCATGTATCACCTATTACAATTAATTTGCATAATCTACATGCCAAAAACCAAGTTTTCCTAAACCTTTTACAAAAAACTCAAAATAAGGCCACAAGTCGGCCCCCTTCATGCCTGATGCTCTCCAAGTGAGCCATCCGCAGATGTAAACCCCACACCTGAAATGTTTCCCGTATAGGGTGAGCCAACGCCCAGTAAAGTAATTCCTACAAAGGCTACTCCCCCCTAGATGCTCATACTCATGCAACATTCATTTACAATACATAAACAATCATTCCTTATAAGGATATACATTCTAAGTTGGAATACAATAATATCATGCCCTGAAATGAGATGACACTCACTCATGCACTTTAACCCGAGTCCTCACCGACTCCCACTACACGATGCAATGTCAAAGTGTTTTATTCCATCATTTATGTACATATCAAATGACATTTTCAAAACTAGGGTCTTTCTTGGGGATGGATGTTCATGGACTTACACCAAGGGTCATCCAAACCCACACACTTTATGGACTCTTACACCAATGGAATGCATTTCCCAAATTACCGGGTCTTGCACCCGAGAGGTCGTCATGCCTCTTCTTGCTAACCCCAACCCAATTTATTATGCAACCAAACGGCTTAGCTAGGTCTTCGACCCGACTTTTCCCAAGCCATCCCGTCAATCACCAAGTGTGGTGTTGACATCAACCATGCACACACCCATGTGATGAGATGTTTTCATTCATATGCAATGATATGTCCCATTACACACAACATAATGCTCAATATGCCAAGAACAACACATGAACAATTTCAACACATCTATGGTAAATTTATATTCTAAGCATATAATTACCATATTCACTTCAATGTTAATATATCAACATATGCATATATCCAAAAGCACACTTAATCATAAATCATATCATAAACATATGATTCCACAAGTTATCACATAACTTAAGCATGTTATTTCAATTCAATCAAAACAACAATTTTCAAACACTCAAGGCATTTCAACAAACACCTTCAAGACATAATTTATATAACACATAGTATGCCTTAAATTTCACTAAGTTACATAATAAATCACATGTAACTTTCATATACCAAAATCAAGCTAACAATTAGTTTAAGCCATGTCTATGCTCACTTTTCCATTTCCATAATATAAACGTACAAATATATCAATTTAAAAGCTACATAAGTCAATCACATATAACTTCTACCTACATATAAAAGTCTATTTAATGGCATAGATATATCAAACCCTTAAGATATCAACATTTAAGGAAAGATTAATCCAAGGTAGGAGAAACCCTACCTCTTGAAGCTTGAAATAAAGACTAGGCTTCAAGAACACCAAGAACACCTCAAAATCCTTGATTTATCCTAAATCCACCCTTTGGATCTTCGGTGAAATCCTTCGTTCTTGGTACGTACGCGTAGCCCTCGTCGAGGAGATGAACTTTGCCTTTTGAATCGACGAATTCCGACCGACGGAACTCCCGGAATCGGAGCGGGAAGCTTGAAGATCAAAATATTTTTTCTCTCTTTTCTTGGACGGTTTGCTTGCAGCTGATGGGGAGATATTTTTCTCCCCAAAAAGCTGATTTAAGGGAGTATTTATAGGCACAAATGTGTGGTCCACATCGCACCGCATATTTTCGACTTTCGGGTCCATTTTTCGTCCCAAAATGCTTCATTATACCTCAGATTAAGTTCAAATTAATTTTATTTGAACTTTAATTTAATTTTAAGAAAATTTTTAAAAATTTATTTTTGGGGACCTTTAAAATGTCATTCGCCACGCAGTCGCCTCGAACGATGTGCAAAAGTCTAACTATCTCAGAATTCGATAAAATTTGACAGGGTGACTAGATTTTGCGATACGAATCCAACGGCGAAGTCCGTTTCCTCATCCGAGGTCTAGAGAATGAGTATCTCAAATAAACATTAGGATGGTAAATGACCATTTTTCCCTCATGCACAAAAAGTTCAAATTTACCAGGTTTTACAACTTTTGTGTCTTGAATGATAATAAAGGTGGTTGAGTTTCAATTGTACCTTTTGAAAGAAGTTACTGTTTAATTTCAGTGGTAATAATGACAACTACCCGCACTCCATGCTTGTCTATAACAATAAAGCGTGAGTAGTCTTTTATATCCTCTAGTGCAAGGGGAACATATGTATATTATTGGTTTAATTATGGAATTGCTGATGTTTTATTTATACGTTTATTATATATATAAGACATGCCAGCTAGAATAACCCCGGCATTCCTACCAGTATGGCCAGTCCTCCACCGAAATGCTGAGGAAGCTCCACTGACGCATGATATTACTATATATAATAATATTGCCAGTCAAATAACCCCGGTGATCCTATCGGTATGGCTAGTCCTCCACCGGAACGGTGAGGAAGTTTTACTGGCAAATATATATATTACCACCAGTGTAGCCTAAGAAGCAGTTGTGTTATATATTACCACTAGTGTAGCTTAAGAAGCAGTTGTGTTATGGTTTATTATATACGTATTTGCAATCATGAGATCAAGTCAATAACTCAAGTATTCCTCATGAATTGGCTTTGCCTTCTGGTTTGCTTGAGTTAATCAAATGACGTGGATATAACCAGCTAACCTAAGAAGTTGATGTGTTATGATTTCCTACCCGCAGTTAGCCCAAGAAGCGGTTGTGCAATAGTTTATATACATCAGACCTAGCGGTTGAGTTGCCAATAAAATGGAAGTTAATTGTTGTAAGGTAGCATTTCCAATATCTAACCATTAAAAAGCATATGGGACCCTTAAACTGAAGGGTATCTTTTATATTATTGTCATTTACTTTATTGTCTCTGCACTTTATTATTTCTACCCTTTATTTTATTGTCATCGCCTTTATTTTATTTAAATAAACAAGTTATCAATCTAAGCTCACTTCACAAGCTATCAAAACATCACGCTACTTCAACATACAACTTTACTGTTTATTTATTTATTTATTTTTATTTATTTTTAATCTAAATTACAAACAACTCTTCGTGGGATCGATACTGTGACTTAAAATCGAGAAAACTACAATTTGACCACTTATACTTGGGTGTATATTATAATATAATTCATACACACTAAAAAGAAGAATCATTCGACATAAGTATGACTCAAAATGTACCTAGGGAGCAAGAAGCCAGAGAACAGGAAGTAGTTCAAAATACGCGACCATTAAAAGAATATCTACATCCTACAAGAACTAATGTCCCGTCATGTATTGCTTTTCTAGCAGACACTCCAATTCTTAATATTAAGCCAGGAACCATACAATTACTTCCACAATTTCATGGTTTAGAAGATGAAAACCCTTTTGCTCATATAAAAGAATATGAAGAATTCTGTGAAACTTTGCAAGATAACTCTAAAATTTTCAAATTAAGACTTTTTCAGTTTTCTTTGAAAGATAAAGCTAAACTATAGCTTAACGCTTTACAAGCAAATTCTATCAATAGTTGGCAAGCTTTACAAACTGAGTTTTTTTTAAAAAAAAATTCCTGTGCATCGTACTAATAAATTAAGACGTCAAATAATGAATTTTACTGTAAAAGAAAAAGAAACTGTTTATCAATGTTAGGAACGATTTAAAGATCTCCTCCAAGCTTGTCCACATCATGCATTCGAAAATTGGACTTTAGTTGGGTTCTTTTATGATGCACTTCCTTGTGCAATACAAAAATTTGTTGAAATGATGGCTCAAGGAGAATTTATGAATAAAAACCCTGAAGAAGCATTTCAATTTTTTGATACTATTTTCGAGAGTTCACAGATGTGGGACTCGACTTCTTCAAATATTGTGGAAAATAAGTCATCTACATCTGAAAGACGAAAATATGTTTTAAAAGACGATGACGATTTAAGAACTAAAATGGCTAGTTTATCTCGAAAACTAGAAGCCTTAGAAATTAAAAAACTTAAGCAAGTAAATGTTGTTTCCTTTACTGATCAAGTGTGCGAAATTTGTGCGTTGTCAAGACATCCTGCTGGAGAATGTCCAACTATACCTGCATTAAAGAAGTTTTAATTGAACAATCAAATGATGTTCCAACTTATAATAAACCGTATTCAAATCCATATTCTGAAACTTATAATCTAGGATGGATAAATCATCCGAATTTTAGTTGGAGAAATACACAACCTACAAATCAAACACAAGGTCCACCACAACAACAAAATCAACAACAGTATCAGCCATATTTACCTCCTCAGAAAAGAACTCTGGAAGACACTATGAATCAATTTATTCAGAGTCAAATGAATTTTAATACTCAATTAACTCAAGCTTTCAATGAATTTAAATCTCAAACTTCCCAGAGTATTGAAGATATTAAGAGTCATCTTGCTAAGTTGACCCAGTCCTTAAGCATTTCAGAGAAAGAAAAGTTTTCATCTCAACCTAAACCTCCACAAAGTCATAACCAAGCTAATGTTGTGTCATCAGAAACCTCACCAAGTCAAGTACAAGCAATTACAACACTAAGAAGTAGTAAGGTAATTGATAAAACGATTAAACCCAAGATTCCAAAGAAGATACATGAGTCAATTCCTGTAAATGAACCACCTGAATTTGAACCTTTAATCAAAAAGCCACCAGGAATACAAAGCGAAAAAGATCCTCCATGTCCTATTCCTTTTCCCTTTCCTCAAAGAGTCAAACAACTTTAAACTGAAAAGGATCAATCTGACATTCATGAGCTATTTAAATATGTAAAAATTAATATTCCTTTATTGGATGCAATAAAATGAGTTTCGATTTATGCTCAATTCTTAAAAGATCCGTGCACAATAAAAAGAAAAACGAATGTACCTAAGAAAGCATTTTCAACCGAACAAGTTAATAATATAATATAACAAGACATGCTTCTTAAGTACCAAGAACCTGGTAGTCCTACAGTCTCATGTATCATTGAAAAATTTAAAATTGAACAAGTTCTACTAGATCTTGGAGCCAGTGTTAATTTAATGTCAGATTTGATATATACACAACTAGAGTTAAGTGAGTTAAAACCTACCAATGTTATACTATAATTAGCAGACCGATCAATAAAAACTCCATGAGGAATTGTGGAGGATGTTCTTGTCCAAGTCGATCAATTCTATTTTCCAGTAGATTTCATTGTCTTAGACACTCAGCCAGTTTTGAATGCTTCCACATTCATACCTCTTATTTTGGGTCGACCATTCCTAGCTACATCAAATGTATTGATTAATTGTAGGAATGGAATCATGAAACTTTCATTTGGAAATATGACCAGTGAATTGAACATCTTTAATGTGATAAAGCATCCAGGTAAGGAGGAAGAAATTTGTGAGGTAGATGAAATTGATAATATTGTAGAGGAGAAAATTAACACCTCTTTTTATTCTGACCCTCTACAAGTCTGTTTAATTAATTCTGTTATTAGTAGTGAAAATCCTGATGTTCAATTTTATGCTAATTTGTTAAATTCTTCGCAAAAAAGTATCGAGGAATGTAAGAAATTCTACTTGAGAAATTAAGCCCGATTGATCTACCCCTTATGCACTTCTTGTATATAATAGTTAGAATTTTTTTCTTTCTATTTTCATTTCTTTTGTATAGTTTCTTTGTTTATTTTTTATATTAGGTTTTGTACTACATATATGTCTCATCTCCAGGTCTAATTAGCAATTGTCTTTATTTATTTTTACCATCTTATACGTTCAAGATAATGTTTAATTTAAGATGGGGAAGTATGGGTGTGAATTTACTTATATTTATATTTTGTGTGTTCTATATAAATAAATAAATAAGTTGAAAAAATGGACAAAAAATTATTTTGGTTAAGTTTAAATTTAGTACGTCACTTTCCAAAAAATATACATATGTTGATCATGCAAAAAGCTAAGTATGTTAGAAATTTAGAAATTTTTGAAAGCAAAGCACGACCCCCCTGTGTGGAAAAAGTACATATGCTACACACCGAAAAGTAAACCGTCTTTGTGCTTGTGTAACATGTGGTCGTACAGAACATCTGAAATGATATAATATGTGTGCGGAACCAATTTCAGGACGAGTGTTAGATCGTTTACGGTGGATTAAAGATGGGCAGAGTAAGGGATACCCTGAAACGTCATCCAATTCTGCCTCGATGTTAAACAGATTCGTGAGGACTGAAATTAATTGTGTCACTAATGTTACCAAACCAGATAGTTCTGATACAAACTAAATATGACAAACGGAATTTATAGTTTTAGGAATAATTGTAAATAAATGTAAATAACTATAGATTAAGTAAAAAAATCAGTAAATAAGAAATAGCAAATAAAAAAAACCACTTATTTAAAAATAAAAAATAAAAAATAAAAAAATAAAATAATCTACTACCTTTCACTCAGCCTTTACTTTATGCACTTGAAATTTAAATTATTTTATGTTTTGAACATATTGTGTGTTTTAAATTTGTTTGTGTTTTAAACCAATTTTTATATATGAAACTGATATTTTAAGTTAGGAGAATTATTTCATATAATTTGCAGTTAAATTAGATTAATATTCCTATACTTTGTGAAAATAACCTTAATCTGATCATGTGAGATTTTGATATTGTAGTTATATATTATCTTAATATTTTTGTTAAAACTTACTCTTATAAGCACGAATATATTTCTTTTATTTCAAAAACCTTGTGAAATATTACACTCTTTGTATATATAGTGAAAATGTACAACTAATTGAAGAATTTGAGCCAATATTTCTTGGAGAGAAATTCTACATCTACTCGAATAAACATCTTCGCTTCTACGGTAAACTTTCGTTGAATAATCTCATTAATTTTGTTTTGATTAACACTTGTTAGATTGTATTGTTAGTGTTATCCTTGAAATTCTTTTATAGGAATTGTACCGATATATGATTTCTGGAAAATGATCTTAGGCCATTTTCATTGTCTTTGAGCCTTGACCATTTCTTTTACAAAATTATCCTTAGTCAGCCATGATTGAGTCTGAAAAAAAATATATATTCTTTTCATGAACCTTGAAAAATACCCAACGCATAAAAAATATATCAAACCTGCCTTGCTACATAATTTTCTTGCACCCTCTTTTACATCAGTAGGATACAAAAAAACAGAAGAAAGTGGAAAAGAAAAGGGTATTGGTTGTTCAAAGAAAAGAAAAGCCCATGTCAAGGCAGGAAAAAAAAGGTTATTGGCTATGAAAAAAAAAGAAAGAAAGAAAATAGTCAAGAAAGTGAAAAATGGAAAGAATAAATATAAAGTTTTGGAAAAATAAAAAGAGGTGTGCCGCAACATAAAGGGTAGCTCTTGAATCCGATATACGTTATTTCTTAAACCCTAAACCGATGGCCACATTACAACCTAAAGAAAGTCCTTTTTTATTCCAGAAATTATCTATCTGTATTACTCCTATCTATCCATGGAAGGGAGAATGTTAATAATATATCTAATATAGTGTTGATATCCAATCATGAGATTATGTCAAATTCTAATTTTTGTTAAATATCCGTTGATTCAAATATTACATGTGATATTATTTGATTTGTCTACAATATTTCAATCACATGAAATCGCTGAGGGAGTAGTCACTATAACATATATAAATTCTTTGCTGAGAGTATTTCAGGAAAGGATTGACATCAAGACTACCATGAAAGATCGTAATATTTCTTGAGGGATTTTTGAAACAAAAGAAATCATCACACACACACACACAAGTTTTTATAAAAATATATAGATAATGTTCTAACTAACGTGTGTTATTCTTATAGTGATCAGAAAAAGGAAGTATTGTAACAATACACAGGAATATTGATTTACTTTTACTTGTGGAAATATGATTTATAAACTCCTAACTACTGAAGTTTGCAGGTAGTTTCACAGAAAACCTTCATGAGACAAAACTTGTCCACTAGGGATCACCTAGGGGTTTAACGTCTTATTGCATATGCTAAATACAATCGTGAAAAAAATCTACGAAAATGATTTTACTCATGTTTGTGTTTTATAGTTATAATTTTTATAGTTTACGTTTACTAGGGACTAGTAAAGTTTAAGTTGAGGGTGTGATTAACCCTAATTAGTATGTAAATTCGAATAATTAAGTAATCAATTTTGTAAGAAAAAATAAATAAATATTTTTAATTATGTTTTGGGTGTGAATTAAAGTTTTTAATATTTTATGTTTGAAGTTATAGGGTAAACTGCAAAAATATCAGAGAATACAGGACTATTTTGCAAAGCTTGAAACTACGAAGGACAAAAGTGCGATAAGGAAACTTGGACCAATGAGAACATGGCACATTGACCAATGAGAAGAAAACACTTGGCACACTAAGAACAAGACAAATGGACCAATCAGAGCAAGACATTAGAACCAATCAGAAAACGACAACTGACGGATCGAGGAGGCGACACCTTGGCCTTCCTAAAGGCTCCCTAAACCTTCCTAAACCCTCCTTAGCCTTCCCAAAGGTCCCTAGACCTACCTAAAAGCCCCTTGGCGGTTCACCTCCTCCCCCTCTATAAAGAGGGGTTGTTTCCTCATTTCTTCATTCATTCTCCAACAATTTTAAAATCCACCACACCTTGTCTCCATTCTCTACATACACCACCCCAAGCCTTCCTACATTCTCTCCACACCAACATATACTTTCCAAAGACCATCCCTTACTCTCCAAAACCAGCTAGCCACACAAGAGTAAAGAGAGAAAAGAAAGAAAGGGAGAAAAGAGAAGGAAATAGTCGGTGGGTGTGATACCTTTTTTTGTATTCCCACTTTTCTGTTGTAATCTTTCTATTCAGATAGTTGAACTACCACCTTTTTTGTGTCTTGAATGATAATAAAGGTTGTTGTGTTTCAATTATTCCTTGTGAAAGAAGTTACTGTTTAATTTCAGATGTAATAATGACAACTACCCGCACTCCGTGCTTGTCTATAGCAATGGAGTGTGAGTAGTCGTTTATATCCTCTAGTGGGAAGGGAACATATGTATATTATTGGTTTATTAATGGAATTGCTGATGTTTTATTTATACGTTTATTATATACGTTTATTTATACGTTTACTATATATAAAGTGGGAATATGTTTATGTGTTTTATTCATACATTTATTTATTATATATAAATAAATAGCCGGTGGGTGTGATACCATTTCTGTATTCCCACTTTTTTGTTGTAATCTTTCTATTCGGATAGTTGAACTACCGCCATTTTTGTGTCTTGAATGATAATAAAGGTGGTTGTGTTTCAATTATTCCTTGTGAAAGAAGTTACTGTATAATTTCAGTTGTAATAATGGCAACTACCCACACTCCGTGCTTGTCTATAGCAATGGAGTGTGAGTAGTCGTTTATATCCTCCAGTGCAAGCGGAACTTATGTATATTATTGGTTTAATAATGGAATTGCTAATGTTTTATTTATACGTTTATTATATATATAAGACATGCCAGCTAGAATAACCCCGGCGTTCCTACCGGTATGACCAGTCCTCCACCGGAATGCTGAGGAAGTTTCACTGACGTATGATATTACTATATATAATAATATTGTCAGCAGAATAATCCCGGTGATCCTATCGGTATGACTAGTCCTCCACTGGAAAGTTGAGGAAGTTTACTGGTAAATATATATATTACCACCAGTGTAGCGTAAGAAGCAGTTGTGTTATATATTACCACCAATGTAGCTTAAGAAGCAGTTGTGTTATGGTTTATTATATACGTATTTGCAATCATGAGATCAAGTCAATAACTCAAGTATTCCTCATGAATTGGCTCTGCCTTCTGGTTTGCTTGAGTTAATCAATTGACATGGATATAACTAGCTAACCTAAGAAGTTGTTGTGTTATGATTTACTACCCGCAGTTAGCCTAAGAAGCGATTGTGCTATGGTTTATATACATCAGACCTACTGGTTGACTTGCCAATAAAATGGAAGTTAATTGTTGTAAGGTAGCATTTCTAGTATATAACTATTAAAAAGCATATGAGACTTAAATTGAAGGTAATCTTTTATATTATTGTCATTTACTTTGTTGTCTCCACACTTTATTATTTCTGCACTTTATTTTATTGTCATCGCCTTTCTTTTATTTAAATAAGAAAGTTATCAATCTAAGCTCATTTCACAAGCTATCAAAACATCACACTACTTCAACAGACAACTTTACTGTTTTTTATTTATTTATTTATTTTTATTTATTTTAATACAAACAACTTTTCGTGGGATCGATACTTGGACTTAAAACCGAGAAAACTACTATTTGACCACTTATACTTGGGTGCATATTATAATATAATTCAGACACACTACAAAGTGCGAATCACTCACCTTACATGAAATAAGACCTTTTCACAAGGGTACTAGAAGGAACAAAACCATGAAGGCCCAAAGAGGATAATATTTTGCCATGTGGAGTGTGGGGTGTTACAAATTGTTATCGGAGCCGACGAGTTGTTGCATGGAGACGTGCAACCCTAAGGCGGTAGATTGTGAGATCCTGGTATCTCACATCGGTTAGGGAAGGCAATGTTGCTGGGTTTATAAGTAAGCCCTTCACCTTACATGACAAAAGACATTTTCCCAGGGCTACTAGGAGGAACAAAATTGTGAGGGCCATTGGGCCCAAAGCGGACAATATTATGTCATGTGGAGGGTGGGGTGTTACATCTACGATACCCGGTCAACGGTCACCCATGTTCATCCAAACAACTACATAAGAGATACAATGCCCAACAATTTCTCAAATCATATGTAAATAAAAAATTCCCACATTTCCACATCCAAAATCCACATTATTTTTCCAATAGAACAATTTAAGAAAAATAAGCAAGAGATAATCAAATATATAATTTTTAGTATTTAACCTAGCACTAGAGTTTTGAAATCAAAGACGAGTGAACATTAAGAAGAAAAATCCATATTTCTAAAAAATTAGGGTGTTTATGGCTATCCAACCATAGCTTCATTAAAAACATGGTAATATTTGCACAAGTATCAAGAAATAATTATTTCATAGCATATATATAGGATTAAGAGTCAAAATATACACATATATATGCCTTATCCCCAATGAACAAGACTACAAAGAAACCCCTACCTTGCTCCTTAGTATTATTTTTTTTGTGTGTAAAGAACTAAAAGATTTGATCTTTCTCAACTCGAATCAACACTTTAATCTCTTATTTTTTCCTTCCTTCTTATTCTCCAAGGCTCTCTAGTGGTTAGAATAGATGACATGGGGTAAAAATTGGAGAAAACACCCAAAACTGGTCTGGGACGTGAAGCCCATGAGTCTGTGGATACGGACGCTTATTGCTTACTGTCCGGATGTGTGTTTCATAGCCCAACTTTCCACCAAACGTGTCCGGACGCATGTGACAGCATACCCTCAATTTCCATTTCAATTTTGTCCTATTTCGAAGCCGATTCAGAAATGTTTTGTGAAATACGCTTTTGTAGCCCTTAAAGCCTAGTTTCTACTATCCAAAAATCAGAACAATTAGAGTTAGAATTAAAAACTTATGGTCCAAATACTAGGTAATGTCTAAAATCCTTTCTTCTTAAATTTTACCTCAAATGTGTTTGAACTCCGGAATACTTCTTAAATTCCAATTCATACCATATTACCTCGCCTATTTTTTTTTTTAATTCTATTAGTACAATCCACATAGTTCATGCGTACATCATCATATATATTAACATTTCAAAAATAATTACGTTACTTTATAAAGATAAGTATGTGGGGGTTTAGAGATTTGCATTGAAAATAAGGTCAGCGTTAGCAAGAAAGGCTAGATTGTCCCTCGAGTGCAGAAGCCAGTGATTTAGATTTGCACTCCGTTGGTATTGAGTCCATAAAGTGTGTCGGTGCATGCAGAACCGTTGGTGGAAGTCCATAAATGTCGATTGGTTTGGTGCGTGTTGGTGGAAGTCCATAAATACCCACTCCAAGAAAGACCCAAGATTTATAAATGGTATTTGGATGTGTAACATCAACGGCAGGGGCTTAAAATGTCCAGATTCATATGCATGACTACCCTATTGAGCATGGCTCACCCATTATGGGGACAAAAATTTATGTGCGGGACAAATGTCGATGAACGAGTCTCACTTGGGCCCTTGTTGACGAAGAAAGCCAAGTTGTGACTTTAGATTACATTTTTGTAAAAGAATCATGTAATTATTTTGGATATGTAATATTGTTTAAAGGGTTGTGTAATCAACCTTTGTGGACTATATTTTGTGTATAATTTGATGTTATATGAGTTTGGGTGAATGTTGTATGAGATTGGATGAGTTGAAATTAAAAAATGATTGAATTGGGTGAAAACTAGGTAACACGATTCAAAAGGGCTCAATTACCAATAGCAAGTACCCGAGCTACAGGTAGCTCCCTAGCAGTGGACATCTAATGGTTGTTCTAGTAGAGGGCTCAACTACTGGTAAGATCTCCAAAATTTTCAAATATTCAAATTAACTTGGTCAAGCTTTGGGGCGTTGAGCCCTTTTGATTAAAGGATGAAAATGTAGTAATATTAATGACAAATTTATGTATATTGGACCGTGAAATAGTTAAGTGATTGAAATACATACATATTATGCTTTTGGGAGTGCCCAGTAAAAGGGAAACTCTATCTAAACTCTGTGTTGGTTATGATCCTAGTGAAGAGGTTGTTATCTGACTTGATCTGAAATGTGTACGACCAAATGCAGTGTAACACCCCGATTTTCCTCCTCTTTTCGGAGACGTTAATTGATATAAAAACACCCAAATACAATAACAGAGCGCTAATTGTCTCAATAAAATTTTATTTCATCAAAATCATCTCCCAATACAATTGAATCTTGCTAAAATTTTAAAATATAAGTTCCATATTAACTAACATAAATAACTTATTAACACGAACAAGTTCAAAACCCAAAAGAAGTTCAAAACATAAAGTAAATTAAAGTGCAAAATTAAAAGATGAGTGAAAGATAGCAAAGCTCTTGTAGAATCTACAGTGTTTAAGAAGTAGATGGTCCTCCACCAAAACATTCTCGAAGTAGCCTCTAAATCTCGAAGTAGCCTCTAAATTTGATTCTATTCATAATTATCCACGAGTTGATTGATTTGAGTGATGTTGGTCCCAAGCTGGGTGACAATGGTCTCTAATCATAGTAAAATCCGTCTATTGGTCATTTCATCCACTGGTATGTATGGCGAATCTTCTTGTGGTGGAGGTTGTTCTTGCAGGAAAAATTCTTCAGGTACTTAGAATGGCTCCTCTAGTGGTGGAGGTGGTGCTTGTTCGTTAGGGTTGAACTACTCGAATCTTTTTCAAAGATGTCTTGTTTAGTGGTGCAAAGTGTTCCACTATTTTCCATGAATGATCTACAATCACTCCCTTGTTCTTCCATAACTGATAAACTAACATAGCATATGGGAGTGAAGGCTTCTTCCTTTGTACAGTAAGCAAAAATTGATCGATAATGAGGTTTGGAAGATCAATCGGGTGTCCCATACCTAAGGCATATAAGAAGTAGGCATGCTCAATATAAATTTAGTTTTTCTTGGCTCGAGGTAACAAAATGTTCACTGTAATCAAATTCAGAATTCGGTATTTGTCTGATAAATCCCCTTGTTTTATGTATTTATGTGTCCTCCCCCATAAATAATATGGATTACCCGTCAATTCTATCCCTATGTCAGTTAAATCAGGCAATTGAGTGCAAAAATATTGCGGGTTGGTTGGTCTTTGCATGGGTTGAAAAGATTCGGCTATGGGTGCCGATGTAAGTGTAACGCCCCAAATACCACCCTGGACGACATTACATTCTAAAACCATTTACATCATGAGGGCACTCAAATAATCCATCAATAAATAAATTTCATTCATCATATATATAATGTCTACAATATTATCCCAAAAGAATAGACACATCTAAGTCTTTACATTCCAAAAATTAACTAATGCAGCACAGCGACAAGGAAACTAGAATTTACAAGGTTCAAAATGAATAGTCTAGCCTAGAACAAAAGAAAGTGTATATCCTAAGCATCCACCCCTGGATTCGTGTCACCCGTTATCGGAGCTTCCCAATGTTCCGGCTCGTCACTTCCGAGCAACTTTTCTAGGCACAAACCTGAAATATGTAGTTTGTAGGGCTGAGCACTAAGCTCTATAGGAAACTCCTCCCCATACTCAAACAAGGTTAAGAAATCATATAAAATAGGTCAGTCTCATTTCACAACTAACATATAGAGTTTTGAAATAAAAACTGGGACATTATACAAATCTCAAGTTTAAGGTACAACAATAATTTAATGAATAAGTTAAATCAATATACAATTAACAAACCATTTTCAAACATAATCCATTCCACCGTAAACGATTTATAATAGGTTCTTGTGGAATCCCATATTTCCCAAAAATCTTATAGAATTCGTTTCTGGTACAATGACCAATAACACACAACTGGCCTTCATTAATCCCCATTGTCGTGTACGTTGATTGCTTCTCCTGAATCTATCCAACGACTATACCTAGTTCACCCATCATAATCAAATCACAAGCACTTTAGAAAAAGGGCAACTACCATACCAATGGCAGTGACGAGTCCCTTCCCAGGAAAGGTATATCAACCCTAGTTCGAACTACAGTGAACGATAGTGGTTGCATTACCAAATGAAAATCCACTACAAGTGTTAGGAAACCATCTCATCCCCACTGGGATAGACTAACCTCTAACACTTTATGACATCTCTCGATGGCAATTCAAGTCTATCACAACAACCATACAAATGAGATATAACACCCCGTATTTTCTTTTATATATATATAAAGTTATATGGTAGATAATTGTTAGAAAAATGAGGATATGTATAATGATGTAAGAATGAATCACATAGGTTAAAACATTATAAATGAATAATTGGAAGACCAACGGATTTGGGAAGTTTAAGTTTCAAAGACGTTTGAGATTGGAATTAGTTATTGGATAATTTTCTAAAAGTTTTTAGGTCAAAACAATATTTCCATTGAATCCGGAAGGTCGAAAAACCTTGGGTGAGGTAATATGAGGTGCATTGGAAGCTTGGAAGTACTCCGGAATAAAAACACAAATTTCGTAAGTTTCGGGTAGAAAATATTTCGGACACCTCTTAGTATTTTGGCCATAAATTTTTATTCTTATGTCAAATGGATCTGAAATATTGACAGTAGATAGTAGACATCAAGGGCTACAATAGTGTATCTAATCAAAAATTTCCAATTCGACCTCTAAAGGGATCAAAACAGCATTGGAAATTGAGGCAGTCAAATAGTACCGGTAACCCGAAACCAGTAGCTAAACGGTACCGGTACCCAGTACCGGTACCGCTTCTCTGAAGCCTTCCGAACAGTTAAAAAGTCGAGATTTTGGATTTTAAAACCCCATTCCAAGCCCTATTTGCCCCATTCTTCATCTCATTCTCACCACAAACATCCTAGAGCCCTGGAAGGAGATAAAGAAAGGGAAAAACACCAAGATCAAGATAGCTTCACACCTTATAGAAATCAAAATCAAAATTTCTGAAGAACACCATTCTTCTCCTCTCTTCTTCTACACATTTACTACACCTTTACCCACACCTCTTGGAACCCTAAGAGAAGACAAGAAGGAGATCTTTGGAGCTTGGGTTAGCTTAAAACTCTTGGATTCAAGTAGGGAATTTCAACTCTTTCTCTTATATTGAGGCTAGGTTTACTTAAATGTATTCTTTACACTCTAAATTGTATATGTATGATATAAATCATTGATTCTTGATATCCTCATCAATATTAACATGCTTTAGACAATATAAATGGTGGGTCAACCATTAAACCCTAGTTTCCAAGAGAGATGAACTTTCTTTTCTAAATTTTGATTTACCCTTGATTTTAAAACCTTAGTGTTTCATATTGAAAAATTAAATGATGTTGTTGTGATCTCTTGTATTTTACATACTTAGTTATTGAAATTGTTACATGATAAATTTGAGAATTTGGCTTATAAATTGGAGACTAGTGAAATTGTTGGGCATTTGAGAATATATTGGATAATGTATTGCTTGTGTGGTTATTTGGTCAAATCTTGAGGCTGAGAGGTTCCTTGTAAGGATGATCATGCCAAGAGAGGACAATTGCGACATTATCAAGAGGTACCTTGTAAGGATGCTTGAATAACTCAAACCTTGAGGGTGAGAGGTTCCTTGTAAGGATGCTCATTCCTAAGAGAACAATAGTATATCATGTGTTGGAGAATAGTGATATTTTGAAAATGGATGTTTATGGGAATTGGTTGTTATGGTATATTTCTATTAGTATTGTTATTTAAACTTGAGATCCGTTGTTAAATGTCCTTGTTTTATTTCAAACATTATGTATGCTATTTGTGAAACGAGACCACCCATTTTATATGTTTTTACAAACCTTGTTTGAGTTTGGGAAGATTTTGCTACAGAGCTTCGTGCTCATCCCCTACAATTACATTTTTTAGATTTGGTGCGGGAGGATCTCGGCATCGACGAGCCGGGACATTGGGAGGCTCCACTCGAGGGGAACCTAGATCCCGAGATGGATATTTAGAGTCGTAGTTTCTTTTGTACTAGACTAGAAAATTATTTTGGACATTGTGTAGTCTAGTTTCTTTTGTAAATTTTCGCTGCGCTATAATAGTAAATTTTCATTGGGAATGTAAAGG
>CM042197.1:25306151-25319989 GCA_023539305.1 Ilex asprella
GGAGAAATTTTCTACAGAGCTTCGTGCTCACCCCCTACTGCTAACCTTTTCCAGATTATGTACTGGAGGAGGAGTTAGGAGCCGAGGAGGCCGTCCAGTGGGAGACTCCGATTGAGGGGAGTGTGGATCCCGAGGTGGACGCATAGAGCGACCCCTTTTATTTTGTGCTAGACTAGGTTATTATTTTGAAGCATTGTGTAGCCTAGTTTAGTTGTATTTCCGCTGCAAAGCCTACTTTAATATTCTTTTGGGAGATGTAAATGCCATTGTTGGGCATATTCTTTTGGATATCATTGTATATACTTGAATGGTGAATTAAATTCTTTTTGGGATATGAAGTTATGTAGTTGCTCTCATGATTGTAAATGGTCTTTAAATAGTAATACTGCCAAGGTGTATTTTGGGGTGTTACAAAGTTGGTATCAGAGCCCAGGCTTTAGGTCTTACATGGGAGCTGTAGGTTATGGATGCCCACTAGGGGAGTTAGGTCTAGGGTGAAAATACCTATTAGTTAATGTTTTCCTAGTCTTATGCCTTAGTTAAAGTTATAGTTAGGTTTTCTTGTACATCAATTAAACTTAATTGTGAATTGATGTGCAGGATGGAAGGAGAAGGAGAAGGAAGACGTGGACGTGGCCGTGGACGGGGACGTGGTGATCAAGCCTACCCACCACCTCCCGATGCCATGAATGGCATTTACCAATGCTTAAGGGAACTCACGACTCTGGTGCAACACCAGAATGGGAACAACAACAACCACCACCACAATGGTGGAGCCCATCCATTAGCCCAAGTGCCGGGCAATGGAGATGAGAACCGACGGATGGTGGCTCTCCGAGAATTTCTACGGCAACACCCACCCACCTTCCAAGGGAGCTCCAACCCCTTAGATGCGGATAGATGGATCCGCCGGGTGAAAAAGATTTGTGATGGTATGGGGATCGTCGGGGATCTTAGAGCGGGTTTGGCTGCTTATCTGTTAGAAGGGGAGGCGGACTACTGGTGGGAGTCAGTGAAGAAGAGGAGGGACACTGATATGCTCACTTGGGAGGAGTTTGAGCAAAGCTTCAACGACAAGTATTTTCCAGAGGCCATCAGAGATAAGATAGTGGTTGCATTACCAAATAACAACCCACTACAAGTGTAAGGAAACCATCTCACCCCCACTGGGATATACTAATCTCTAACTCTCTACGGGATCTCTCGATGGCAATACAAGTCCATTACAACAACCATACAAATGAGGAAACCAAAATATTCTCAATTCACCAACAATTCCAAATAAATACAAAATCCAAAATTCCATATGTAATCTATCAAAGAATAATTGAAGAAAAAGAGCAAGAGATCGTCAAAAATACCATTTTTTTATTCAATATGAAACACTAAGATTTGAAACCAAGAATAAGAGAAAGATTTAGAGAAAAATTCCTCGCTCTTGAAAACTAGGGTTTTGAGTCAAGAAAATGAATTTAATGGTTAGCCAACCATATTATTGTTCAAAGCATGGTAATATTCTCAAGGATATCAAGAATAATATGATTCTATATCTTACATATAAGTTTTAGAGTGAAAAGATTACATATATATAAGCCTTAGCCTCAATGTAAGAGAATGCAAGAAAACCCCTACCTTGTGTTCCTGAAAAACTAGGTTTTGATTTACTCTAAGTTGCAAATCCCCTCAAATCTTGTGTTTTTTCTCTTCCTTTCTTCCTCTTTTATGTTTCCTAGGGTTAGAGGTGCTGAAACAAGGTTAAAAGAGGCATCCTAATGTATTTATAGGGCAAAAATCGGGCTAAGATAGCGACTTTTAAACTGTCAGACTTCTTTCGGCAGTTCCGGAGCACAGTTCCGTAACGGTATAGTTTCGAAGCAAAATTCCGAAACGGTAAACTCAATGGACCAAATAGTTCTAGAACTGTTCAGTTCCGGAGCATAGTTCCGTAACTGTTTGCCTATTTTTGCCTATGTCCTCTGTTTTTCATTTTAAATCTTCTTCAAACTCTTCCAAGACTAACCCATACCTATACAACGTACATTTGTACATTAAACCTAGTTGACATAAGTTCTATTACAAACTATTTCATTTATTCACGAGTTAAAACCAGGTTTAACTAATATTTACAATATTAACATTTTCTACGGTTATAACCCATGGGGTTCATTTCTATTCCATTACATATATTGAATTACTATACACCTTTATAATTATATTACTACAAATATATGGGGGTTTACAATCCACCCCCTTGAAGAATGTTTCGTCCTCGAAACTTAATCGTCGAGTGAGCCTATCTAATTCTCATTTGGCTATGATGTCTCCACTTCTATTCATCCTCTAAACATCAAAGTCAAGATTAAAATTATAACATCCTATTCTATTTTTTAAATCCATACTTTCAACTCATTTCTTATTCACCAGATATCACTTCTCTTTTGAATTTTCCAAATCCTTTTTAAAATCTCAGGTTTGCCTTTTACCTATGGCTTATCCATAAGCATTTCATAACAGCCAAATTCAATTCATCTAACAGGATTACTCATCATTCCTATGCCCAAATTACATTATAATCCAAAACTTAGTAATGCCATTTTGACAAGATCTACAACGATTCCTATAATAGTTGTATCATTCTTAATGACCTTGTTTCTTACTAAACTAGACCACTCACAATATTTAAAATCTAAAAATAACTTCACATCATATGGACACTTATAAACTTCTGTAGTTCGGTGAACACCAAAAAATTCGCAACGATTATAACCATCAAACTGTACACCAAGTTTTTTAAGAAATTGAATCTCACTCATCAAGCTTATACTCTCTACATTTACCACTAACTGTCAAGATGGAATCTTCAATACTCATACCAACAATCCGTATTTCAATAATTGTTTGCTATAGTTGACCTCGAGCTTTTAAACTTCTATAATCTTTACTCCAACAATATCGAGAGTCAATTGAAACTACTATAAGCTCGCTTACTTAACTTTACCTCAATTTCTAATTAAGGTGTGCAATACAAGTCACTATTAATTTAACATTCAACTAAGAAATTTGCGATTATTAATACTTTAGAAAGTTTAAGAGTAGTCACTAAGCCCTCAAGGTAATAATATAACTAAGTATCACATCCTCAATAATTATCCTATGCATGACCCTTCTAAACCTTCCAAGTAAATTTAATCAAGTCTCCATCATATTTTCAAACCAATATTGGTAACCTCAAGTTTGTGGTTATGAAAACAAAATCTGATTCACTTATGAACCATAAGCACAATTCCTATCGTTAATCCAAAATAGGCTCCCATTCGATGTAACTTCACCATATTCCTTCAATCGTTCATATTTGATAATTATACCACCTCATAACATTGTACTCACCATTGAGGAAAACATAACATTCCCATGGCTTCCATCATAAAACCAATACTACGTTCATTCCTTAATTTCTATGACTTTTAAGTAAGACACATAACTTTCCATAACATTATTATTCCAAAACTTAGTCTATCTTAGAAAACATCTAAGTTAACCTTATCTCCACACATCCAATTGGGTTATCATATCTCCTTGACTTCCACAAAGACATACAACACTAATAGTATATTAGAACACTTGAGTCTATAAGCCATCAAATCATGTTCACATTCTATATTTTTATCCATCCAAAATAATTCAATCCACATAGGGGTAACTCTCAATCCAAGCCTAAATAGTGTGGAAGTTTGCTCAAGGATAATTCCTTCAAAGTCTAAGAGGAAAGCACAACACTTTACTACCCAAGGAACACCATAATGCAGATTTTTTACCAACTTCAAAGAATAAGCTGATTTAACTCAGCTATTTCTAGCATGTGTGACCTATATGGTTGGAAAGATATACGAGTGAGGATTCCAACAAAAATGACGGTGCAACATTTGGACTTTTCAAGAAAGAGTAATGATCGAATTAGTGAAGGGTAGTCTGCCGAACTGTTTGGTTCTTTTAGACTTATCTAACTTGAGCTTATGTGTCTTTGTCACACATCCTATCTCATACCCATTTCCAATGTAGATGATATGACTTGAAATAAAGATCCATGCCTAGTATAATTTATAAACCAAAAGCCAAATTATCATCAGTCTTCTAGAATAGTCGAAACAACATAATACAAACAAGCATACCCATTCATGTCAAATACCACCATGTCTACAATCCATTCTTGCCCCCCAATTCGAAGCACACGACCTCTACACATCCACGTAGTATCCAACTTTTATCTTGTAGGCATGTCTGTATTCAAGGCTTGATCTAGATTATCAAGTTCTAACCCCACGTTAATAGCATATGTGGTGTGTAGGGAGGAGTTAGTCGCATCGTGATCAAGTAAAACACATGCCCAAGAACTTTTAGAGAAGAATAATACCTTCCAGTACTGTGTTGGAAACATCTTTCTCTTGTTGGGTCCTTCCAAAAACTCCATCTGTATTAGTCTCGGCGGGGGATATCGTTCCTAACGGTCTTTGTTGTAGTGGTGGCTGGTTTGCATTTACTTGACCGGCCATCTGGGTGTTCTTCTTAGGTGGAAAAATCAGACAATGAATTCGTATATGTCCCAAACCTCCACATGCGAAGCATTCACGTGGGTTAGTGTCTGTTCGATTTTGAGTAGCCCTAGCTCCTCGAACAACCTGATTCCTTTTGCTCTAATACTTGGCCAGTTCGATGATACAGAGCTACCCTTTGTGTAACTCTACAACACTAGCCCAGTCCTAATCAGACCTCCCCTTGCTAAGTTCTGTAGTAGCTAGTGAATGATTCTATTCTGGTATTGTACTAGAGTGGTTAGCTCCCTTATGCATTGATAAATGACCTCCATAGTATCGGGAGGTGATGGTGATGGTGGATTTGCTTGGCCACCACATCCACGTCCTCGTCCACCCTCCATCCTGCACATCAATTCACAATTTAGTTTCTTTGATGTACAAGACGTAGTTAGGATGTCTATATCTAAACGTGAGGTTTGTATAAGTTATAAATCAACACTTATTCCTTACAAATATAACTTCAAACAAATTCAAGTTTAGAGTTCCTTCAACCAAACTTAATAATCCAGTGTAACGCCCTAAATACCACCCTGGAAGGCATTACATTCTAAAACAATTTACAACATGAGAGCACTAAAATAATCCGTCAATAAGTAAATTTTATTCATCATATATATAATGTCTACAAACCTTATCCCAAAAGAATAGACACATCTAAGTCTTTATATTCAAAAAATTAACTAATGTAGCACAACGAAACTAACAAAAGAAAACTAGACTTTACAAGGTTCAAAATGAATAGTCTAGCCTAGAACAAAAGAAAGTGTATATCCTAAGCATCCACCTTGAGATTTGTGTCTCCCACTATCAAAGCTTCCCAATGTCCTGACTCATCAGTTATGAGCTTCTTCTCTAGGCACAAACCTGAAATATGTTGTTTATAGGGGGTGAGCACTAAGCTCTATCCGAAACTCCATCCAGAATCAAACAAGGTTTAGAAATCATATAAAACAAGTCGGTCTCATTTCACAATTAACATAGACAGTTTTAAAAAAAAAACTGAGAAATTTATACAGATCTCAAGTTTAAGGTACAACAGTAATTTAATGAATAAGTTAAATCAATATACAATTAACCAATCATTTTCAAACATAATCCATTCCACCATAAACAATTTATGACAAGTTCTTTTGGAATCTCAAATTTCTCAAAACTCTTGTAGAAATCGTTTCTGGTATAATGAACAATAACCCACAACTGGCCTACGTTAATCCCCATTGTCATGTACGTTGATTGCTTCTCCTGCATCTACCCAACGACTATACCTAGTTCACCCATCATAATCAAATTACAAGCACTTTGGAAAAAGGGCATCTACCATACCGATGGCAGTGACGAGTCCCTTCCCCGGAAAGGTATACCAACCCTAGTTCGAACTACGGTGAACGAAAGTGGTTGCATTATCAAATGACAACCCACTACAAGTATTAGAAAACCATCTCACCCCCACTGGGATAGACTAATCTCTAACACTCTATGGCATCTCTCGATGGCAATTCAAGTCCATCACAACAACCCTACAAATGAGGAAACTAAAATATTCTCAATTCACCAACAATTCCAAATAAATACAAAATCCTCAATTTCACATGTAATGTACCAAAGAATAATTTAAGTAAAAGAGCAAGAGATCGTCAAAAATACCATTTTTTTTATTCAATATGAAACACTAAGATTTTGAAACCAAGAATAAGAGAAAGATTTAGAGAAAAGTTCATATATCTTGAAAACTAAGGTTTTGAGTCAAGAAAATGAATTTAATGGTTAACCAACCATATTATTGTTCAAAGCATGGTAATATTCAAAGGATATCAAGAATAATATGATTCTATCTCATACATATAAACTTTAGAGTGAAAAGATAACATATGTATATATATAAGCACTAGCCTCAATGTAAGAGAATGGAAGAAAACCCCTACCTTGTGTTCTTGAAAAACTAGGTTTTGATTTACTCCAAGGTGCAAATCCCCTCAAATCTTGTGTTTTTATCTTCCTTTCTTCCTCTTTTATGTTTCCTAGGGTTAGAGGTGCTGAAACAAGGTTAAAAGAGGCATCCTAATATATTTATAGGTCGAAAATTGGGCTAAGATTGCGACTTTTAAACTGTCAGACTACTTTCGGCAGTTCCGGAGCACAGTTTCGGAACGGTACAGTTCCGGAGCACAATTCCGGAATGGTAAACTCACTAGACCAAATAGTTTCAGAACACAGTTCAGGAACCATTTGCCCCGTTTTGCTTACTTCTTCTGTTTTTCATTTCCAATCATCTCCAAACTCTTCCAAAATCAACCCAAACTTATACAACATACATTTGTACAATAAGCCTAGTTGACATAAGTTCTATTACAATTTCATATATTCACGAGTTAAAACCAATTTTTTAACTAATATTTATAATATTAACATTTCCTACGGTTATAACCCATGTGGTTCATTTCCACACCACTACATATATTGAATAACTATACACCTTTATCATTATATTATTACATATATATGAGGTTTATAGTAAGTTGAAAGATTATACCTCGAACAAACACGCGTATTTGTCTTTCCCTAGTAATTTCTGCATTACTAAACTCACGGACCAAACAGTCTTAGGAAGGAGTAATAAACTAAACATAATCTAGCCATCCACGTGCAACAAGAATTTGTCTGACTCCTATATTCTCAAAATCTTCAAAAATTACTGGCCTTTCAGGAATGATGGTTTTGGAGAGAAAACGAGCATTGCATCAGGCCTAATGTTCAAAATTCTCAAAAATCACCTCAATGTAGATATTTCCTGATTGGGGTTTCTGTGGAGGTACTTGAGGTTGCAGAGGTTGATCCCTTAGTGCATGACTCAAAGATCCTCTCGTTCGACACCTTGAATTCATTTTTTGATTGATTTCTCTCTAAATACTTGCTTTCAACTGATTTCAATCAGTAGAAATCTTGAAAATGATATGGGTAAGCGAATGATCGAAGAAAATTTGAAGAAAAATGGTCAATGTAGCAGATTTGAGAAGAAATCCTTGGAGAAAATTGCTAGTTTCAACTTCTGGCTTGCTCGAGAATGAATTTTTGGAGAAATGAGTTTTTATATCTCCACTACCGTCCGGATAGTACTAGTTCATTGGAATTTGCTTTGCACTGCACTGCTGACTTTTTGCTTCCTTCAATTTCCTTCTACTACAAAATTGTTTTAAAATTTAAACATTCTACATAACTTGCTACGCACTTTTTTTTTAAGTTGGTTTATTATTTATTTATTTTTATTTAGTATTTACTTTTTTTCCTAATTAATCTATACTTATTTAAATTTTGTACTATTCCAAAATTATACATTATTTGATCACACTTATTCAGAGTCAGAATCTTACAAATCAACAACACCAGTGACACAATTAACTTCACTTCTCACGCATCTTGACAACATAGGATTAGTATAAGCTGGTGTCTCAGGATATTTCTTACTCTTCACATTCCTAATCCACTCGAGACGATCTAACACTCGACCTGGAATTGGTTTCGCACACTGATTATATTTTCTTAAATGCATCAAACGACCACATCTTATATAACCATCGACAAGATTTTCTCGTCGGTGTTTAGGGAATGAACTTTTTTCACACGAAGGTCTTGCTTGACTTTAAAATTTTATAAATTTCTAACTCTTCTAGCTTTTTGCATGATCAAATGCATTATATCTTTTGAAAAATGGTGCAGTAAAATTAAACTTAACCAAAATAACTTCTCATCCATTTTGTAATTCTTTCAAAAATTTTTAAAAATGACTCAAAAATATTATTTAAAATTGACTCACTATCCAGTTTTAACGTATGTCAGTCATAAAGATGAACAATTTTATAAATACACAAAAAAAATTACAAAAAAATGAAATTTAATTTTAAATAATTCCCTTCTCCCTAACCTAAATTAAACATTGTTTGCAATGTATAACAATGAAGATAGAGATGCAATTCAAATGTGAAATGTAAAATAAACAACTAATACTATCATTTACAATCAATCAACAATATATTTTTTCAAAACACATAGATTGGTTCTAATAGTTGTATAGAAGTTACATCTTGAGTGAATCCATCATAATTTGGTTTAAGCCTTTGACCATTTACTTTGAAAATATTTATGGTTAATGGATTCTCAATTCCAATTGCCCAATAATCAAAAACTTGCTAGATAATATAAGGACCTATCCATCTAGATCTTAATTTTTTAGGAAATAAATGAAGTTTCAAATTATATAACAGAACTTTATGAGAAGTTTCAAAAGACTTTCGCATGATATTTTGATCATGAAAAATTTTTGTTCAAGATTTAGTAATATTTGCATTTTCATAATTTTCATTTCTTAATTCTTTTAATTCATTAATTTGAAGTTTGAGAGATACTCCACCTTTATCCATACAAAAATTCATCATTTTGATTGCCCAATATGCTTGATGTTTTATTTCAATAGGCAAGTGGCATGATTTACCATAAACTAACCCATAAAGAGACATTCCTAAAATTGTCTTATATGCAGTACGGTAAGCCCAAAGAGCATCAGTTAATCTCAAAGACCAATTCTTACGATTTGAATTTACTATTTTTTCTAAAATATATTTAATCTCTCTCTTAGCTAATTCAGCTTGTCCCCTTGTATATGGATGATACAAAGTGGATATTTTATGAGAAATTGAGTATTTTTCATAAGATTTTCTAAAAATTTATTACAAAAAATGTGATCCACCATCCCTAAAAATTTATTACAATATATTTTATTTCAAAAACTTGACCACTGTTTTGTGATCATTATTTCTACATGAAATTGCGTCTACCACTTTAGAGACATAATCAACTGCAACCAAGATGTACAAATATCCAAAGGATGGGAAAATGGTCCAATTAAATCGATGCCCCAAAAATAAAAAATTTTAACAATTACAATAGGTTTTAAAGACATCACATTTCATTTTAAAATGTTCCCCATTCTTTGACATCTATCATAATTTAAAAAGATATCTACGTCTTTAAAAGAGTTGGCCAATAAAATTGACACTGTAAAATTTTAGTAACGATTTTTTTTAAAGCAAAATGGCCTCCACAACCTTTAGAGTTACAAAACTGAATTACCTTACCAATTTCATGATTAGGTACACAATGTCTTATTATCTGATCTTTATAGTATTTAAACAAATAAGGATTGCTTGGTGAAAAACCTTGTTTCCTAACCTCTAAAAACCATCCCTGAAAATGTGTAGTGTATGGATGAAGGGGAGTATCACTCTCCCATGGGATAGTGTCAAAAGAAAGGGCAAGGAAATTGGGAAAATGAAATGTACAAAATGAAAAATGTGTGAACAAAAGTGCTCCCCAAGCGCAAGGAGTCTTTTGAATGTCATGTTGTACTTGGAAAAGTATTCTGAGATCGTCCCTTGAGGGAAGGAAGGTTGAGTTGTGTGAAAGTGATTTTGGTGAACAAAAGAGAAATTGAGAAATCTTTGTGTTTTGAGTTTTTGGTGAGTTAAGGTTGTGAATGAAAATGCAAGAAAATAAGTGTTGGCTAATCCAAAAGGTTCACTCCAATGAAAATGTCAAGTCAACTTGAAACCTTCCTCCTTGGTGCATAGATGAACGATTGGTTATTGGGAAGCTAGGGACGAGATGGTGAGGATCCAAGCATAAATCGTGACAAGTGTATGAAATATCAATGACTTACAACCTCATCCACCCTCAACCCAGTCAAACTGAACCATTGTATATCGAGAGGGGGAAAGAAAATGAGTTTAAATGAAAAACCCAAGAGTGGGTCTCTCTTGGATTAGCCAACTAAAAATCTTGCTAATCATGTTTGCAAGAAAGGAATGCATAACGTAAAGAGACATATAGATGAAATAAGGCATGAAACTAAACTTAGTGCAAGAAATCTTAAACTATGAAGAAAAATATTCAATACCCATTTTAAAGCTTGAAACTGAAGAAAAATTAAAACTGTAAAAACCTGGGTAAATTTAAACTTTTAAGAATAAAGGGCAAAGTAGTAAATTATCACAATAGTTGGGGTTGTAAACCAAAAATTTTCTAGAGCTCAGATGACAAAATGGACCTCACCGTTGGATTCTTCTCGTAAAATCTAGTGATCATGTCAAATTTCATCGAATTCCGAGATAGTTGGGTTTTTTGCATTTTACGAGGCAGTCGGGCCCTAGGAGACCCAAATACGAAATTTTTAGAAAATTTTTTTTATTTTTAAACTAAATGAATTCAAGACAAAATAAAAATTTTTTGAACTTGAACCGGAGTGAAATTTAATCATTTTGGGATAAAAATGGACCCGAAATAAAAAGGACGTGTGGCGCATTGTGGACCAAGCATTCTAAAAATATAAATAGGGGGAAAATCAGATTTTCCCCCATTATTCAGCCATAGTCAGTCGATGGAAAGAGGGAGGGAGAAGAGAGGGAAAAGAGAAAGAAAACTCACCTTCCCTTTACGATCTACGGAGCTAGAGAGCTCGGATCTGTTCGGCCCAAGACAGGAAGTCGCTCTCCTCGACAAGGGCTACACGTATACACCAAAAATAAGGATTTCCACCGAAGGTGAGAAAATCAAAAAATTGGAAGAGAGGGATTGGAGCTTGGGTTGATTTTTTGGAGCTTCCCAAGGGAATTCCTCAAGCTACAAGACGTACGGGATTTTCCTACTTAGACTTATTCAGAACCAAAAATGTTGTATGAAAATGGGTAGGTTAATATAGATATATATAACTTGCCTATGGAATTGAAATTTTAGGAAATGGGTATCGAAATTAGGTAGAATATCTTCTATCTTGAAATGGGTATGTGGAAATTACTTAATGTAAATTCTTAAATTATGTGAATTGTGGGTATGTTATGTGTTTACATAATGTCTTGATTTGGAAGTGTGTTATTGCCTAATATGAGAGGACAAGCTTGGACTTGAGTTTTGGATATTATGTTGATAAATGCATGTTGGTTTATTGGCATTGGGAATTATGAAAATTATATACTTTTGATATAATTGTCATGGATTATGTGAATTGGGTTGAAATGGTTCATATGACACATATGGCATATTGAACATTGTTGTAGAGTTGCAATGGGAAATTACATTGCATATGCACAAGTACATTGCATTAAATAGGTGGTTGTGCATGGAAATAGTCAACACCACATGGGTGGATGACAAGTGGACTCGAGTGAGCTAAGTTGATGACTTGACCGAGTTGCATGGTTTGCATGGTGTGAGGGTCGGGGTTAGCAAGAATGACTAGAAGATCCCACAGGTGTAAGGTCTATTGAATGGGATATGCATTGTCGTTGGTATTAATCCATAAAGTGTGTCGGTGCAAGCAAGACCGTTGGTGGAAGTCCATAAATCCCGTGTCGGTTGAGTGTCATTGGTGTAAGTCCATAAATACTCACCCCATACAAGACCCCGGATTGAAAATGTCATTTGATGTATAACATAGATGACAGAATTATACACATGGGGAATCACATGTGTTGGAGAGCCGGAAAGGGCTCGGGATAATAGATGATGAGCAATTGCACATTAGCAATTGCATGTGTCATGAAGCCGGGAAGGGCTTGAGTTGGTTATTGAGAGTGAGTCTCATCACATTCCATAGCTAATGAAACTAGTATGGATCATGTTTTAGGTGGAAAACCTAATTAAACATGCTTTGGATGGTTGTGAAATTTTTTGGAATGAATTGGAAATGATAAAGGAAGGGATTTTGGAGATACCGACAAAGCCTTCCGAAAGGTCTATTAAAACCTTCCGAAAGGTTAAGGTAAAATCCTTTCCAGTAGGCAAAACCTTCAAGAATGTCGATAAAAACCTTCAGGAAGATCTTCAAGGTTATGGAAACATCATTTCTAGTAGGCAAAACCTTCCAGAAGGTCGATAAAAACCTTCCGGAAGATATTGAAGGTTAAGGTAAAATCCTCTCCAGTAGGCAAAACCTTTCGTAAGGTCGATAAAAACCTTCAGGAAGACCTGAAAGGTCTAGTTAAAATTGTTTCCAATGGGCAAAACCTTCCGGAAGGTCGATCAAAACCTTCCGAAAGATTTTGAAGGTTAATGTTAATATTACCCAGAAAATAAAACCTTTCGGAAGGATGACGAAAACCTTCCAGAAGACCTTTTTCAGTAGGCAAAACCTTCCAGAAGGTCGATAAAAACCTTCCGCAAGATTTTCCAATAATCTAAAATTTTAAAATTTTGTCATGCAATTGGACTTTGATCCTTTTAGTTCAAATGACACAACATGACATTAAATGAGGTATATCGAGCCACGTAGGGCCTCGATAGAGATAAATGACCAAAGGAAATCATGGGTAGCACATGTTAGTTAAAATTTCAGTAAAAAGGATATTATGGACGTGATGTCGGGTTATGCGGCTTTCGCGGGTTGATAGTTGATCAATGATTTTAAAAAGGGACCTCCGATTTTAGGGGCATCACAGCTTGGTATCTGAGCATAGGTATACGAATTACCTAGGGCTTGGTGGGCATTGGTTCTAAACCATTGCATTCCATGTGTGTTTCTTATTATGTGCTATACTTGCTACATGATTATGTGCTATATGTTAAGTGAATTATATGCATGGTAAAATGTGTATGGAAATGGACGCACTAGGATTAGAAAACGTAACCTTAGGGTGGAAAAAGGGATGAACTGGATGGTTCATGGAATGAATGTCTACTAATGGGTGACATGTGCCCAGCTAGCAAGACAATGATAAAGTTCTCAATGTTTAAATGTGTAACACCCCGTATTTTCTTTTTATATATTTGTATAGATATATCCATAATAAAATATTGTGGTGAAGGTGTGGATATGTATAATAAGGAAAGCATAAACCATATAGATTTTTAATACTAGGATAAATACTAGAGACGCACATAGATTGGCAAGTTTGAGCTTTAGAGACATTGAAACATGAAAATGGGGATTAGATGAATTTCTAAATACTTTTAGGTCAAGATAAGGTTTCCATTGACTCCGGAAGGTCGAAAAACCTTGGGAAAGGTAATAGGAAGTGCATTGGAAACTTGGTAGACGGAGGAAGAATCTGTCTGTTGATTAGTACCGGTACTGGGTACCGGTACCAAATGGTACCGGTACCGGGTACCGGTACCCCGTTTACAGAAGGTTTCTGGTACCGGTACTGGGTACCGGTACCCCTATTCCAGAAGGTTTGTAGTACTGGTACTGGGTACCGGTAC
>CM042197.1:25334989-25415909 GCA_023539305.1 Ilex asprella
AAAATCACTTTCACAAAACTCCCTTTCCTTCCCTGAGGAGACGACCTTGGAATACTCTTCCAAGTAAAACACCGACCACGAAAGACTCCTTGCGATTGGGGAGCACTTTTGTGCACACTTTACATTCCACTTTTCATTTCACATATATTTTTTTCATCCATTTTCCACCATTCACATTCCGTTGTTTCCTATCTCTTGTATCATCCCGAGGGAGAGTGACACTCCAATCACACATAAGCCATACACATTTGAGGGTGGTGTTGAGAGGTAAGGAACAACGACATTATTTTCAACCAATCATATTCTGACTACAATCAAATAGAGATTGCCTTGGAGAATCAAGAGAAAATCACATTCATGTGTCCCTTCTGTACTTATGTCTATCGTTAAATGTCATTTGGTTTGTGCTATGCCTGGGGAACTTGTCAAAGATGTATGATGAGGATTTTCAGCGACGTGGTGGAGAATATGGTGAAGGTGTTCATGGATGACATTTTAGTGTTTGGGGACTCATTTGATGGTTGCTTATAAAATTTGGAGAGAGTTCTAGAGAGATGTGAAGAGAAGAATTTAGTGTTTAATTGGGAGAAGTGTCACTTCATAGTAACACAGGGGATTGTGCTTGGACACATTGTGTCCTCAAAGGGGATTGAAGTAGACAAATCCAAGGTGGAAGAAATTTCCAACCTACCCATTCCAAAAGTCATCAAAGATATCAGGTCGTTTCTGGACCACGCTGATTTTTATCGTCCATTTATTAAGGATTTTAGTGCATTGGCAAGACCCTTAACAAATTTGCTAGCAAAGGATGTTCTGTTTGTGTGGTTGGATGGTTGTGAGGCATCTTTCAAAAAACTCAAAAAACGTGCTCACTTCGCCTCCAATCAAAATGGGAGCAACCATTTGAGTTCATGTGCGACGCGAGTGATTATACGGTCGACGCAGTGCTAGGTCAAAGGGAAGACAAAAGGTCATACGTAATATACTATGCTAGTAATTTCAATACTACTAAAAAAGAGTTGTTGGTCGTAATATTTGTATTGGACAATTTATGTCATGCATCATTGGTTTGCCTTTTCTGCTTTGAACGATTTGTTGTCTAAGTAGGACGCTAAATCGAGACTCATTAGGTGGATCCTCCTCCTTCAAGAATTCAACTTGATCATCAAAGACAAGAAAGGAGTCGAGAATGTGGTGGCGGACCATTTGTCATGGATTTTCGTCCAAGATGTCCAAGAGCATATCCCTATTTCTGATTTTTTTCCGGATGAGCATTTATTTTCTAGCCGTTCAGTTTGTTCTTGGTATGTTGATACTTGCACTTTACTTGCCACAGGACAAATATCACTGCGTTGGAGCCCGAAAGATAAGCAAATATTCATGGGGGATATGAAGTACTTCTACTTCGACAACCCGTAATTGTTCAAATATTTCCCCAATCAAGTCATGAGAAAATGAGCACTAGAAAATAAACAACGGGATGTCCTTTGCTTCTACCATTCTAAGACATATGGTGGGCACTTCTCTTCCGAGAAAACTTCAGCTATGGTTTTAAAAAGAGGTTTTTATTGGCCTTCTTTGATTAATGAATGTGTTTCATTTTGTAAAGAATGTGATAGGTGTCAAAGGTTGAGAAATGTGACCAATAGAAACATGATGCCCCTAACCCTTGTGCTTGTCATTGAAATATTCGATTGTTGGGGCATCGATTTCATGGATCCATTTCCTATGTCCTCTGGCTACCTTTATATCTTATTGGTAGTGGACTATGTGTCCAAGTGCGTAGAGGCAATCCCAACCAAGACCAATGACCATTGAATCGTGGTCAAGTTTTTAAAAGAAAATATTTTTTGAATGTTTGAGATATCTTGTGAAATGAAAAGTGAAGGTGGGTCTCTTTTTTGCAATAAACCATTTGCTTCTTTGATGTATAAATATGGCGAAACACACAATGTATCCACCGCTTATCACCCACAGACCAATGACCAAGCCGAATTGGCCAATACGGAGATAAAGAATATACTAGAGAAAATGGTTAACCCAGATAAAAAGGATTGGTAACTTAGATTGACCGATGACTTGTGGGCTTACCTCACTACCTATAAGACCATCCTAGGTATCTCTCCCTACCAACTAGTCTACGGCAAGGGTTGTCACTTGCTAGTAGATATTGAACACAAGGCCTATTGGGCCATAAAAACCTTGAATTTCAATTTGAGAATAGTTGGAGAACATAAAAAGTTAGAGTTGAATGAATTGGAGGAAATTCGTAGAGATGCATATGAGGCCTCTAAAAATCTTAAAGAAAAGGCAAAGATTTTCTATGACAAATCTAATTTGAGAAAGACAGTTGAGCCTGGCCAAAAAGGGTTCTTGTATAATTCTTGTCTCTCCATTTTCCAATGGAAAATTCTATCAAGATGAGATGACTCCTACATTGTCAAGGTGGCCTACCAAAATAGAGCCATGGATATAGAAAATCCCGACTATGGTAAAACATTCAAGGTCAATGGCCAAAGACTTAAACTATTCTTCGAGGGTTTTGAAATTCAAATTGTGGAAGATGAATTGGTGGATCCAGTCTATCCGGACTTTGTTGAGAAATAGTTGTTCAATTAGATATTAGTATACATACGCTTTCCTTTACTCTTTACTTTGCTAAATTAATTGTTTGCTTGCTCTTATATGTGCATAGTGTTCTTTCTTTACATTGGTAAATAGTGTTGTTTTTGTCAAAGCTCATTGCGAGGTGTTTTCTTACCCTACTCGTTTCATTTTAAGTCCATCATCGCATTTCATATCTTTTTGTTGCATTGAAGACAATGCATAGTTCATGTTAGGGGGTGAGTGATTGATTGAAAACGCAGTCGTTCCCTACCTCTCAACACCACCCTCAAATGTATATGGCTTATGTGTGAAGGGAGTGTCACTCTCCCTCGGGATGATATAAGAGATAGGGAACAACGGAATGTGAATAGTGGGAAATGGATGAACAAAATATGTGTAAAATGAAATGTGGAATGTGCACAAAAGTGCTCCCCAATCGCAAGGAGTCTTTCGTGGTCGGTGTTTTACTTGGAAGAGTATTCCAAGGTCGTCTCCTCAGGGAAGGAAAGGGAGTTTTGTGAAAGTGATTTTGCAAAAGTGAAAAGAAAGTGTAAAATCTTTTGTTTGAGTTTTGTGTTTGGTTTGTAAATGAAAATGCAAGAAAACAAGTGTTGACTAATCCAAAGGATTCATTCCAATGGGAATACCAAATCAACTCAAAGCCTTTCTCCGATTGAGCATGAATGAAAGATTGATTCGGGGGAAGCTAGGGACGAGATTGGTGAGTATCTAAGCATAACCCGTGACTAGGCCTACGGGATATCAAAGGCTCACCAACTCCTCCACTCTCAACCCCGTCAAACCGAACCATTTGACTCAAAAGGGAGGAATGAAGAAAAGTTGAAATGGAATCCCCAAGAGGAGGTCTTCCCTTGGATTAATCAACTTAAATCCTAACTACTCATATTAAAAGCAAGACAAGCATAATGTAAATGAAACATATTGTAGAGACATGAAGATTTAAACTAAGTTAATGCAAGAAACATAAACTATGAAGAGAGAAATACAATACCCATTTTAAACTAAGAAATGAAGAACTTGAAAGCATAAATGGTGAAATCTAAGAAACTAAACTAAACTTGCAAAGCAATGGAATTAAATGACATTGAAAGTAAATAAGGAAGCTTACACAAGTCTTACAGCAATGAAAATGGTGAAGAACAAGCAAAAACGAAATTTACATTACACTACCCATTGTCTTCCTCCTTGGAGCTTTCTATGTCTACTCCTAAGCTTAGGTAGCCTCTCCCCCTTGAAGAACTTGTAGAATGCTGAATATAATGGTGTGTGAGCCTTTCATTTTCGTGCAAGGTGGTCCCCTAGCTGTGAGAGCAGACCTCCCACCAATGGCAAGTGATTTGGATGGGTTACCTTGGCTAGGACAGAGCTAGCCTGCAAGTCACATGCCTGCCCACTTCTCTCACATCCTCATTTATGCTAAGCCTTCAAAATCTTTCCAATGTGTAAGGGAGGCATGCTCTTGCGTAAGGAAATGTTGGGGGGCGAGTGGGAGAAGTATAGGTGGGACCCCCAAGCCTCAAAGTTGAGTTACAGGCTGTTTTTCGGCCAGAATGTTCGTGGTACTGGTACCAAGTACCGGTACTGTTTTTTCTGCACTGGACCACCTTCGGTAGAAATGACATAACTCTTGATCTAACCGTTGTATTGAGCTGAAATTTTGACACAATACAGAAGACATCCAGATCTACAACTTTCATGTTTTGAAATTTTCCAGATTCTGAGTAGATCATGGTAAAAATGGAGGACAACCGAGGCAGTGCTTTCCAGTGATGTGGCAGCTGGTGCCTTTGTTCCAAAACACCAATACCTCCTTGATTTCTTCAATTTTAAGCCTCCAATTCTTCATGTATTGTGTCCATGCCATTACCACACATACAACATAGTTGCAAGGTCCTAAAATCCAACCTTTAAGCTATCAAAATATGCAACATCGAGAATTCAACATTATTCATAAAATAGGCTAACACTAAGTAATTAAATACAAAAGTTGAGTTATAATGAATGTAATGAGGCCATGAAATGTGAAATATTATATGCTCATCAGTGAGGTGCACCATTTGTACGATAACACCAAAATTTTGTTGGTAATACCATTTTGAGGTGAAATGCACCATTCATATATTCTACCCATTTTTTGTATAAAATAGTTCAAAAATATGTTTAAAATTTTAAATTTTTTTGTGAAACATATCTGAATGTTGAACCATATTCCTATATTCAAAGTGTTATTGGTTTAGTGATAGTTAGATATTCTCTTTGAACATTGAATACATGAGCTCATCATAGAAGTTTATCCTATGTCAGAATATCACTTATTTGTTTTCTTACGAACTCAACCTAAGTGAACCTTGAATGTATAATTTCACAAGTTTACGAATTGGATTCACATTTTAGAGCTTGACATGCATAGTGGAGATGAAATAAGTACCCATGTGAGCTTTAGTTCCAATCCTTGTTGGAGGGAACTTATATTTACTCAAACGAACAATTTTTCAAATTCAAAATATGTTCAATAATCTCGTTATGCTTGCTTTTGTTATAGTGCATGTGGATAGTTAATTGACTTTGTCTCGAAATGCCAATATGTATTTCCATGCTTATCTAGAGAGGATCTTAGGTCATCTTTGAATTGCGTTGAGCCTTAGCCTTTTTCTTGTGAAAAATCTATCCCTAGTGTCGTGATTGAGCCTTTATTAAAAATTTATTTCCACGCCACACGATTGACCAAGCTAGTGCAAAATGATTAAAATTACCGCACATTGGTTGCTCCGAGACTGACTGTGATTGATTATAAAGAAAAGAAAATGTGGTGAGGAAACCTAAAAAGGGATGAATGGTGTTGAAATCAATTTTTTAAGGAGAAAAAAAATGAGAAAAATCCAAGAAAAAAGGAAAAAAAGGGGGTTGAAAAAGAAAAGAACGGAAAAGAAAAATGTTGAGGAAAGAAGAAAAAAAAGAAACAAAAGAGGAAGAGAAGGGGTAAGGTTAAAATTCCACAAAAAGGAAATTTTTTTATAATATTGATCATACCCTCGAAACAACCCTTTTTGTCTCCCTCTACCCTTCATTTCACTCAACCACAGTATCACCCCAGGGCCTCATTACAACCATTGAAAGCCCTAAATGATCTAGAGAAAGCATATTGAGAGCATACTTCAAATGAAAAAGAAAAGTTGATTTTGCTATCTAGTGTCCTAACATTCTATTTACGAGATTATACTAAGTTCATTTCAACTGATATGCATGCACGTCATTTTTGGAATGTCTGTGAGCATTTTGGTTTGTGCACAATATTCTATCTCACATATACGCATGGAGAGCATGCCAGGATAATCAGAGAATTATTCATTTTTGAGAGAAACCCTTCGTGAGTTTCGCATCAAAACTGAATTTAGATAGCTAAGTGAATGTGAATTCCGTTGAGTAAATGGTTAAATTACAGGTGCATTTCACACACATGAGTTTGAAAACAAATGTGTAGGTGCATACTCTAGAATAACATTTAAATTCATGATGAAACTCATGTGTGCTTAGTTCGAATGTTTGAGAATTTTTGTCAGGCAACCCCATGCTTGGAAGATAGGGCAATATTGCTCAAACTTTAGATATGTGAAAGGAATAGGAATGCATTTTGTATTTCAATTTTTTATTTATATATTGGGTGTTCATTTTTTTTTTTGTTGAATTTAGAATTCCATGTCATGTGTAGTGAAAGCATCCAAACTCAAATCGCATTGCAATTTCGTAAATAAATTTGGGCATCGTCACACATTTGTGGTTCAATAGAATGGGTTAGTCTTTTTTTTTTTTTTATGGAGTTGAGGTTGTAAATAGTTCATTAGAATGTGTGGGAGTTGAATAAACTTGGAGTGGAGGTGAATAATTGAGCACAGGTATATTTTTTGAAAAGTAGAAACCTACTGGTAGATGTTTGTACAAACCTACCAATAGATTTTTTCTAGTGCACTATTCTACCGGTAGGTTTTTGACGTTCTGACTTGATCTAAAATGTGTACACCCAAGTGCAGGCAGTCAAGCTGTAGTAATAACCCGGTTTGAATCCGGAGTCGAATCCACAGGGAACTTGTTGTGTTAGTGTTTCAAAATAAGCAGTGGTGAAGATCAACTGATTGTAACCTTTGGGAATTGTAGTTATGAGATTGGGAGGTTTTTCATGGATTGAATATGAAATTCTTTCCAAGAAGGTTTTCCAGACAAAATATAAGATAAATTTAAATGAAATAAAAGTCACTCCTTAGTTCGAGGATCAGAACACAGTCAATTATCCGGTTTATTATAATTATGCTTAAATACTCAATTAACTCCCGTGTCAACAGCAAGTTAATTGGAATGTAAATATGGACTGTGAGAATTAAGACCACATCTGATGTCTTTCTAGAAGTTTAGAGGAATTGTCTGTGCCGAGACTTAACCCATCTATAGACAAAGCAAGTATTTCTACAAGATAGCCAACCATGACTGTAATATTTCATTCGTTAAATAAAGCACAATAACGGGGATGATTAAAGGATAGTCATGAAGATCTAGCCAACATACTTGCCTTGAAACGAGGAGTCTTTCCATGCAAGAGTCATCCGTGTCATAGAAAGATTCCCGATTATACAAAGTACCTTAGCTTTGGTAGATGCAATCAATCATCCAATAAACAAGTGGATAAATAGTAAGCATTAGAAGAGTGCATAAATATAACTTTCAGATAATTTATACATGCCCTTCACCTCTTACTAATGAGTGAATGAGAAGCTACTCACTCTTCATGGCTTTGGTAAAGCAAGAAAAGTGAGTGATGCTCATCCCTCTAAGTAGAGAACTTCGTAAAATAAAAGCACAATAACAAGGAGCCAACCTTCAACAAAGAAGGAGTGAATCACATTCCACCTTTCATGTCTTTGGCAAAACTCTAGAAAAGTGGAAGAGTTTCACTACTCTAAGAAAGAAGGAAGCTCAAGCAATGGAAGTGAAAGACATAAACAAAGGAATGTATGTAATAACACATATGTAAAGACTAAAAATAAATAGAGAAATGAAATTCTTAATACAATTTTAAAATTTTACCATGTTAGTTAATATGGTACTCACTCTATGCAAAAATTAGCACATGTCACATTAGCATTTGGAATTCCCTGAGTAGTAGGATGGTCATTCAAGAGACAAGAATTGGTATATAACAAACATTCTAATGTACCACCCTTCATGGATAGCTTTGATTTCACAAACCTTTCTCGGAATACTCTCAGCAAAACAAATCGCTCTGATTTTAGTGAGTTATCTCTCACGGGGCATGTGATTAGAAGATGGCCAATCAAAAAAATCACATGCTCAATTAGAACAACAATGAAGTTTTGAAGAAAACAGATGTTACCTTGACATAATCTCATGGAAGAATATTGATGCAATTAAAAAAATGCTATTTAACATACCCTAATTTCTGATTGACAACACACAGATGCATTAGACTTGAGATCAATTAGGGCTTTGAATAGGTTGTAATGTGGCCAGAGGTCAGTGGCTAATGAAATGATGTCAGTGGAGTTCAAAAGCTATCTCTTTTATGCATTTTAGCACGCCTCTATTTGAATTTTTGAAAATTTTGCCTAGGAATGGGATTTCTTTCTTTTATTTTCCCCATTTTTCACTTTCTTGGTAATTCCCTATCTTTTTATTTCTTTTTATTTTTTGGCTGTTTCCACTTGTTTTCCTTTTATAAAATAGTGGCCACCGTTATCTTTGCTGTCTTTCTTGCCTTTCTGTATCATACTGCTTTATAAGAGGGTGCAAGAAAATTAGATAGCAATGGTATGTCAATCTTATTGTCATTGTGGCTCAGTTTTCATATGGGCTTCTTGAAAAGGAAATCAGTCGTTGAGGGCTCAAGCAGGGCTAACTAGGGATTATCACTTTGAAGAAGAAATGGTTGAGGCTCAAAATCGATCCAAAGATGGCCTAACATCCTTTCTCAAGTACGTGCACCTGCTAGTGTCATATGCAAGGGTTCCCTTTGGGGTGTGTACATAGATGATTTTAACTACATCAATCAAAGCAAGGTTAATGAGACTATTGAAAGAGATCAAAATTGAAAGAGCTTACTTTGATTATCCTCTCCAAAACATCGTTAAGCTCAAGACATGCCTTGGTTTTCTTTTTCATCTCTACAGATTATGTCGGGTGTTTCAAGGAATGTTGGGTATACAGCGATTCCATTTTCAAGTTTGATCACCTTGTACCTTGAATGACAAAAACTTCTATACATTTAGCAATTTAAACATAGAGATAGTACCAATATTCAACATGAGGTTTTAAGCCTTGGTTGTTAGGTTAAGGTGTCAAACAGATCATGTGCTGAGTCATTTGAACACATAATCCTAACATCCACATCTATTTCATTATTTAACATATAACAAAATAAAGCTAAATCTGTACATACATTTAAAATAAATAAAAGTGATAAACTGAGTCATTCATTTTCACAAATATCATCATTCGTCATTAACATCAATGATTCAATTCATCCACAAAAGGCACAAACAAAACAAAAACTTTAAACATTACTAAAAACTATAAAAGAAAAATCATCCTAGGAGGAAACAAACAAAACAAAACAGCTAACTTCACTTAAGAACAAAAATATCCTCCCAATCCCCTCTATCTCCACCATAAGCAGCTCCAATAGCTACACCGCCCCTCTAAAGCCTAAGGATTTCATCATGCTTAGCTTCGATTCTAAGCATGATGTCCCGTAAAGAGCGCTGAGGCATGCTAGGGACTATCTCCTCCTGGGTCTGCATGTGTTCTCTCTCAAGCTCCCTCTCTTCCCTCTTGATCTAGCTCTTCCTGCACCTCATCACCTCCAAGAGCTGATGGCACCTCTTGTCTTGCAGTCGGGGCTCCATTATATCCTTTACTTTTCTTGAAAGAGCCCTTGTTTATTGGCTCAATAGGTTTTTGGATTTTCATCTCGGGCCTTAGCTTGCTCCCATTCTCTAGGCATATTTTAGTCACTATGGTGCCAAAAGGGAGTGCACTCCTCTTCATGTCGCAACTCTTTTTCATTTCACTTAGGATGAGGGAAGGGAAATCAATGCTATGTCCTTTCCTAATTGCATAAAGCAAACGTGCCATGTCAGGCAAGATTTCATTTGTTCGTCTCAAGGGAGCAAAGTTAGAGACTTCAACCAGATTTAACATTTTATACTTGTCAGTCATCTCTCCTTATTTTAGAAAAATTCACCCCAACCATGAAAAGTCACTCTCCCCATTCAACTCCTTCCCCACAACATTTGTAGGCAAATTTTTCTGTGCTGAAAATGCTGGGTTTTGCACCCGAGGTATTTCTTCCCTCTCCTCTTTGATGTAGGGCTCATCCACATCAATGTGGATTCCCCTCACATATGTTCGAATTGAGCCATTGATGATTTTGGCGTTGGAGTAGATCTCCCTCACCAATTCAACAGCGGTATCCCCATCATTTCTCAAATGCCACACTCAGTTCCTTCTCCCCATCTCCTGCAACAATCCAATTTCAGCAAAATTAGAAATTGCAACATCTCTCTCATAGACAATAACATGCTTATGGTAAAACTTCTCATACCTTTCTTGTTTTAAGGCGCTTGGGAACTTTGTTTGATCGTACCTCTTTGTCCTTTGCTGCCCCTCTCTCTGTACTATCACTTCCTCAACAAAGTTTGGCTCTTCGCTCATTGGTTGAGTGCGCCTGGCAGACAACTGCATACCAAGAAGTCTATTGGCATTCGAACGTTGAGGGCTCAGAATGATGTTGATCTTGGACTTCTTGGTATGGGGTTGATGCTAAGAATGACATTCGAACGTTACTTGGCTCTTGGCTCATTGGTTGAATGACGTTTGACGTTCGAACATTGAGGGCTCTTGGCTCCTTCTAATCATGTTCGAACGTTAACCATGTTCGAACGTCTCGACTCAGAATATAAAAGTTTGCATCATTTTTCAGTTCAAAATCCACAATCCCTCTCAAATCTTAAAAAACCCTAGAATCCCTTTCCCTTCCACAGACCTCGATTCACCTTCATTCTCGTAAAATACCCAAAATCGACTCTCCCTAACTCATTTCAACCTCAAAAAGTCCAAAGTATTGTAAGGTCATGACGTTCGGACGTTCTATTGGCGTTCGAACGTTAAATCTCGTTCGAACGGTCTATTGGCATTCGAACGAGCTGAGCTCCCAGTACCTTTGGTTGCAGCAAAGAGTTTCACCAGAGGTAGTGTACGGTAAACAACTAGCGTTCAAACGTTGAATGACGTTCCAACATAGAATCAAAAATAAAAAATTTCTACACTGCATTATATACAATCAGAGAAAACTTATTAACACAAGTTAAAACAAAAATTTATGGCGTCTCAGGATAAGTCCATACCCACACTTGAGGCTAGTTTTTTGGAACATTCCTTTCTTGGCCCTTGTTTTCATTTCGGTTTAATAAGAGTATGTACAAAACAATGAATAATTTTCACAATATTTATAAGAAATTTGGACCCTTGGCTTTCATTCCCAAAATAAATTTTTTCACAGTTTTAAAAGCAGTCTAATCCGAGTCATCCTCTGTCTCCACGTCTTTTGAGATATCAGTAACTCTACTAATTTCCTGTCGCACAAACCAGTTAAGAAAAGTACCGAAATAGGATAGCGTGTCAGGATAATCCTTACTCCGCCCATTCACTATCCAGTCTATTTGATCAAGTGCACGACCAAAAATTGGTTCAGAACACTGATTGTATCTCTTCTTGTGAAAGACTCTGCCACATTGTTTATAGGCACCAAGTCTCTTGGTACAACGATGTTTAGCAAAAGTGCTTCTGCCATAGAGGGGTTTCGCTTGTTCTTGTCGAACCTTGTCTTTTCTTACTAGTCTTGCTTTTTTCATGATCACAGTATGCACATCTGATGGATAATTTCGTAGAATTGCCAGACTAAACCAAAAAAAATTGACATCCATGCTTCCTACGCTTTAAGACTTACTATCTGGTTCTTTAATATCTGTTTGCCACAAAGACGATTTAAACTGACCCATAAACATGCAATAAACAAGACAAAATACACAATATGATCGGAACAACAACAACAGAACAAATAAAAACATAAAATTTTAAAAATTTACAGTACGGGATCAAATACAAAAAACAAAATACGAAGGATCTCACACCCCAACCTAAACTGAACATTGTATTCAATGTTTCGAATTTACCAGTATAGATCTTGGAAATGGGGTTGAAAGGTAAAAATTTGTGGTTCTACCGATGCCTACAAATCAAAATTCTTATGTTAATCCTCCCTGTGCAGATCTGGGCCTCGGGTAGGCTTGTAAGCCTTGTGTGTGAGTGTGAATAACAGCAGTATACCCCTAAAAAATAGAGTAAAACAATATAAATCATGAGAATAAGGATCTGGTCTTCAGGGTACATGGACATTGTTTTGCTTGGATATGGTTGGTTTTGTAGCACAACTGAAAAGAAAATAAAGAAGAGTAAAGTAGAACAGAAAGAAAAAAAGAAAACGAAGACGAGGCAAAAAAACAGAAAGCAAAGAAGAAGAAAAAAGAAAGAATAAAGGTGGGGGGCAATAGTGACAGGTAGGAAAAGATAGGAAAAAGGGTGGGGGTCTCGTGATGATGTCTCCTCAGGTCGGGTTTTTACTTGATCAGGCCCTTTTGAGTGTCGGTAGGCGCGATTCTCAGAGGAATATTTTGGTTCCATTAAAATAATGGTTTTCACATTTTTAACAAAATCCTCCAAAAATGGTTTCAACCTTTGGCCATTAACAGTAAAGATATTACCTCTCAAAGGGTTTTTCACTTCCACTACTCCATGTTCAAATACCTTTTTGACAATGTATGGCTCAGTCCATCTTGATTTTAACTTACCAAGGAAAAGGCGGAGTCTTGAATTAAACAACAAGACTTTCATGAGAAGGTCCAAAAGACTTCCGCACAATATTTTTGTCATGAAAAATTTGCATCCTACTTTTAGCAATTTTAGCATTCACATATGCTTCATTTCTCAATTCATTTAATTCATTTATCTGAAGTTTTCTAGAGAGTCTAGCCTTGTCCAGGTCAAAATTCATTATTTTAATGGCCCAATATGCCCTATGTTCCAATTCTACAGGTAAGTGACACGAATTTTCATAGACTAATCAATACGGATACATGCCCAAAATTATTTTGAAAGTAGTACGATATGCCCAGAGTGCATCAATCAGTCTTGATGACCAATCTTTGCTCTCCAGATTTATCATTTTTTAAAAAATTAATTTCATATCCCGATTATCTAATTCAGCCTGCCTATTAGTTTGTGGTTGATAAGGGGTTACAATTTTGTGAAAAATCATATATTTTTTCATCAAATTCCCGAAAAGACGATAGAAAAAATGAGCACCCCCATCACTTATGATTGATTTAGGAACTCTAAACTAGGATAAAATTTTCTTTTTAAAATTTGATCACTGTTTGGTGATCATTATTCTGACATAGAATCGCTTCAACCCATTTGGATACATAGTCTACTACTACTAAAATGTAGAGATAGCCAAAGGAAGCCGGGAATGGTCCCATAAAATCGATGCCCCAACAGTCAAAACTTTGATCACGAGAATGGGGTTTAAAGACTTCATTTTTTTTTGTAATGTTTTCCATCCTTTGGCATTTATCACAAGTTAAACAAAAGGCATGGACGTCTCCGAAAAGTGCGGGCCAGTAAAATCCACACTGCAAGATCTTTGCAGCGATTGTCCTTAATGAAAAGTTGCCACCACAAGCTTTAGAATATGACAAAATATTATTACTTTGTTGCTTTCATGGGCAGGGATGCAACGCCTTATGATATGATCTTTATAGTATTTAAATAAGTACGGATCTTCTTAAAAAAAGTTACGAATCTCCCTTAGAAATTTCTTTTTATCCATAGGAGTGAATGATAGAGGAAGTGTTCCAGTAGCTGGAAAATTGGCAATGTCTCTATACCATGGAGTCTTATCAATTATGGACAGTTGTTCATCGGGGAATTTCTCATCAATTGGCAGTCCATCCTCGTGAAATTCATAATTCAATCTAGACAGATGTTCTACCACCATATTTTCAACACCCTTCTTGTCTTTAACGACAAGATCAAACTCTTGGAGTAAGAGTATCCATCTTAAGAGCCTCGGTTTGACATCTTTCTTTGTGAGCAAAAATTTTAGGGTTGCATGGTCAGTCAATACAGTAACAGAAGAACCAACAAGATAGGAACGAAATTTATTTTAAAGTAAAAACTACAGGAAGCAATTCTTTTTCAGTTGTTGAATAATTCATTTGAGCATCATTCTAAGTTTTGCTTGCATTGTAAATTACATGTGATTTTTTATCCTTTCTTTGTCCCAATACAACACCTACATCATAATCACTTGCATAAGATATTAGTTCAAAGGGAAGAGTCTAGTTAGGGGATTGCATCATTGGAGCAAAAATTAACATGCCTTTCCGCTTGTCAAAAGCTTTCTAGCATGCTTCATTCAAATCAAAGATTACATCCTGACTTAGGAGATAACGCATGGGTTTGGCTATGGTACTGAACTCTTTTATGAATCTCTTATAAAAACCTGCATGTCCTAGGAATTATCGGGCATCCCTTACATTCTTGGATGCTGGCAGATTTTCAATCAGAATAATTTTTACTTTGTCAACTTTTATGCCCTCAGACAACACAATTTGACCTAAGACAACGCCTTGTGTTACCATGAAATGGCATTTTTCCCAATTAAGCACTTGTTTAGCTTCTTTACATCTTATCAACACCTTTTCTAGGTTGGCCAGACACAAATAGAATGAGTCAACATAAACAGAGAAGTCATCCATGAATACTTCCAAAAAAAGTTCAATCATGTCACTGAACAAGCTTAGCATGCATATTTGAAATGTTACAAGAGCATTACAAAGTCAAAATGACATCCATTTGAATGCTAAGGTGCCAAAGGGGCATGAGAATGTGGTTTTGTCCTGATTATTTAAGGCTATCTCAATTTGATTATGCCCAGAATATCCATCGAAGAAACAATAAAACTCATGGTCTATAATTCTTTCTAAAACCTGATCAGGAAATGGGAGAGCGAAATGGTCTTTCCTTGTTACCAAATTTAGTTTTTGGTAGTCAATGCTCTTTCGCCATCCTATGATGACTCTAGTCGGCACTAGTTCATTGGCATTATTTTTTACCACTGTGACCCTAGACTTTTTCACCACAACTTGGGTTGGACTAACTCATTTGTAATCAGAGATGGGAAAGATTATCCTTGCATCTAAGAGTTTGAGTACCTAAGTTCTTACAACTTTTTTTAGGTGAGGATTCAGTCGTCTCTGCATTTGATGAGAGGGTTTTGAGTCCTCTTCAAGGTATATAGCATGATTGTAGATTAACGGGTTTATTCCTTTCAAGTCAATGATAGTCAACCTAATGGTACTTTTATGGCTTTAAAGAACTTCAATCAGTTTAGACTCTTGCAAGTCTGTCAACTTAGAGAAAATTACCACTGGGTCTGACTCATCCTCTCCTAAAAATGCGTACTTAAGGTCAGGTGGAAAAGGCTTCAATTCAAGCTTTGGCGGCTCGTCACATGATGAGAGTGGCTTTGTACCACTTGATTAAAGTTCCTTAAATCTTGGGACCCACGTTTCAACAGCATGAGTAGGGCAACTTTTTGTATTTGGGTCATCACTTGTTGAATCAGATGAGATGAACTCTAGCAAAGATGATTCAGTCAGGTTTTCAAAGAATGTGTCACTCAGATGTTCCTGTATCAGTGATTTAATGGAGTTTATTTTCCCTTCTTCTTCATCCTCTTCTGGGTGTTTAGCAATATTGAAAATATTCAGCTCAAGATTCATATTCCCAAAAGTTAATTTCATGACTCCATTTCTACTTTTGATTAGTGCATTGGAAGTTTCTATGAAGGGTCGACCAAGAATGACAGGAATTTGGTTTTTTGAATGCAATGCTGGATGAGTATCTAGAACAATGAAGTCAACAAGAAAGACAAAGTTATCCACTTGGACAAGAATATCTTCAACAATGCCCATAGGAATTTTTAGAAATCTGTCTACTAACTGGAGTGTGCCACAAGTGGGTTTGAGTTCACATAGACCCAACTGCTGGTAGATAGAGTAGGGTAGCAAATTAACACAGACTCCAAGGTCTAACAGTGCTTATTCTACCTTAAAGTCTCCAATGACACATGACACAATTGGATATCCAGGGTCCTTTTTTTTGGAGGGATTTTGAATTGCAGCAAGGCACTGACTTGTTCTATTAGGAATGCTCTTTTTTGAACATTCTGGCTTCTTTTCACTGTGCACAAGTCTTTCAGAAAGTTGGCATAAGATGGAACTTGTTGGATTGCATCCAGATGTGGGATGTTGATTTTTACTTGCTTGAAAAGCTTGTAAATTTCAGGCCGACGATTCAACTTTTGTGTGGCTTTGCATCTATGCGTAAAAGGAGCGTGAATGGAACATGAAGGTTCTCTTTCCTTAGAAGGTTTTGGATCTTGTTCTATCATAGGCTTAGTCTCTTTTTTAGTTACAAGTTCAGGCCCAACTGAAGAGTTGATTGGGATTGAATCTGGTTTTGACTTTAGAATTAGCATGTCTCTGACGGTCTTGTCAATCACCTTGCCACTTCTCAGTGTAGTGACAGCTTGGGCTTGATCTTGTGGAGGTTTTTCTTGGGTAGGAAACTTGTCTTTTTCTTGTGTGCTCATGGATTGAGTCAACTTTTGAATGTGGCTGTTAAGATCTTTGAAGGAATGGGTGGTCTGTGCTTAGAACTTAGTAAAAGACTAGGTGGAATGGGCATTAAAGTTCATTTGGGTTTGCATGAACTGATTTAGTGTATCCTCAAGGTCCCTTTTGTGTGGTGGTTGGTATGGTTGATATTCAGGAGGTCCTTGAGGTAGTGGATGTGAATTTCATGGATGGTTCATTGGATTTGGTTATGTGTTCATCCAACTGAAGTTCGGGTGGTTTTGCCACCCTAGATTGTATGTTTCAGAGTATGGGTTAGAGTAAGGTTTGTTAAAGTTGGAGATTGCATTTATTTGTTCCAACAAGACTTCATTGAATGTAGGGATAGTAGGACGTTCCCTTGTACGATGTCCTGCCAATGCACAAATTCCACACACTTGTTCTATGGAAGGGCCCATATCCACTTGATTAACTTCTTTTCATTTCTAAAGCTTTAAGCTTTCGAAACAAAGTGGACAATTTTGCTCTCAGGTCATCATCTTCTCTCTAGACATACTTTTTCCCTTAAGAAGTGGCTGGTCTGGTTTCAACTGTGGTAGGGGAGGCAGAGTCTCACATCTGTGAAATGTTATATATGTTGTTAAAGAAATAGAAAGCCTCCTCTGGACTTTTACTCATAAACTCTCCTTGGGCCATCATTTCGACAAACTGACATAGTCTAGTGGGCAAAGAGTCATAGAAAAATTCTACTAGAGTGCCATTCTAAAAAACATGGTGTGGGCAGGCTTGGAGCAGTTCTTTGAATCTTTCCCAACTTTGGTAAAATGTTACCCCTTCTTCCACCGAGAAATTCATGATTTTCCGTTTGAGTGTCTTGGTTCGATGTAAGGGAAATTTTTTTCTAAAAAAATCATTTTGAAAGATCTGCTAGGTAGGCATGAAAAGTGATTTTAATGAATTTAGCTATTGTTTAATTTTGTCTTTTAGAGAGAAAGGAAAAAGTTTCATCTTGCCAAGTTCTGAATTGTCTTGAAAAATTTCACACACTTCTTCAAAAGTTTTTATATGCAGCAACGGATTTTTGGTATCCAACCCATGAAAACAGGTAACAATTGTGCAGTCCCTGACTTTACAGTAAAGAGGGTGCGTCTGAAGGGAATACAAAACATTAGGGGACACTATTTCTAGTGGGATTTAAGTAATCCCTCAAAGTTTGAATGTTAGGCACTTCATCTTTCCTCATGGGAACTTCTCTATTTCTATCATTATTTGCCATAATACACTTACAAGAGTCTGCTACTGATCTAGGTGAATTTAGTTCAGACTGGCTTGCAAACCCTAAAGATTCTGTCGGTAAATTTTTATAGTGAGGAGCATCCTCAAACATAAAATAAAGGGAAACAAAACAATTTATTTTTAGTAAACTAAAGAATATATACAAAAAGAAAGATCTTTTTACCATTTACCTTAAAACACTTTAACTAAGGTTCTCCGACAATGGCGCCAAAAACTTGACTTGATTCGAAATGTGAACACCCAAGTGCAGGCGGTTAAGCTGTAGTAATAATCCAGTTTGAGTCCAGATTTGAATCCATAGGGAACTTGTTGTGTTGGTGTTTCAAAGTAAGCAGTGGTGAAGATCATTTGATTTTAACCTTTGGGATTTGTAGTTGTGAGATTGGGAGATTTTTGCTGGATTGAATATGAAATTCCTTCCAACAAGGTTTTCTTGACAAAATATAAGATAAATTTAAATGAAATAAAAGTCACTCCTTAGTTTGAGGATCACGATATGTATTCAATTATCCAGTTTATAATATTTATGCTTAATAACTCAATTAACTCCCGTGTCAACAGTAAGTTAATCAAAAGGTAAAAATGGATTGTGAGAAATAATACCATGGTTCCGATGTCTTTCTAGAAGTTTACAAGAATTGTCTGTGCCGAGACTTAACCCGTCTACAAACAAGCAAGTGTTTCTACAAGGCATCCAACCATGACAGTAATATTTGACTTGATCTGAAATGTCCACACCCAAGTGCAGGCGGTCAAGTTGTAATAATAATCCGCTTTGAGTTCGGAGTCGAATCCACAGGGAAATTGTTGTGTTGGTGTTTCAAAGTAAGCAGTAATGGAGACCGATTGATTGTAACCTTTGAGATTTAGAAGTTGTGAGATATGGGTGACTTCTTGAAAAAAATATTGAATTCTTTCCAAGAAAGTTTTCTAGACAAAATATAATATAAATTCAAATGAAAATGAAGTCACTCTTTAGTTCAAGGATCTGGACATGTAGTCAATTATCTGGTTTATTATATTTATGCTTGATAACTCAATTAACTTCTATGTCAATAACAAGTTAATCAGAAGATAAAGATAGTGATTCCATTTTTTAAATGAAGCACAATAATGGGGATGATTAAAGGGTAGTCATTAAGATCTAGTCGGGGTACTTGCCTTGAAACGAGGAGTCTTTCCATGCAAGAGTCATCTATGTCATAGCAAGACTCTCGATTATACAAATTACTTTAGCTTTGATAGATACAATCTATCATCCAATAAGAAAGGAGATATAAACATTAAGCATTAGAACAAAGCATAAATATAACTTTCGAATATTTTATACATGCCCTTCACCTCTTACTAAAGAGTGAATGAGAAACTACTCACTCTTCATGGCTTTGGTAAAGCTAGAAAAATGAATGACACACATCCCTCCAAGTAGAGTAACTTTGAGGTTGATCTTCAACGAAGAACGAAAGAATCACGTTCCACCCTTCTCGGCTTTGGTAAAGCTCTAGAAGAATGGAAGAGTTTCACTCCTCTAAGAAGAGGATGCTCAAGCTATGGAAGTGAAAGAAAGTAAAAGAAAGATAGGTCTTCCACAAAGAATAAGTGAATCACATTCCACCCTTTACGGCTTTGGTAAAGCTCTAGAAAAGTGGAAGAGTTTAGCTCCTCTAAGAAGAAGATGCTCAAGCCATGAAAGTATAAGAAAGTAAGAGAAAGATAGTTATTTTTGGTGGGCTACTTCTACTACCAAAAATAAAGCTATCTCTCTTCGTATATGTAAATGAAAGCAAGTGCAACAAAGATTATAAGTAAGTAAAGGAACTAGAACATAAATGTAAAGACTTGAAGTAAATAAAGGAACTAGAACATAAATGTAAAGACTTGAAATAAATAAAGGAATTAGAACATAAATGTAAAGACTTGAAGTAAATAAAGGAAACTACAATGTATGTAAAGACTACAAGTTATCAAGAAGCTCTTAGATTTTCTACCAGGTCTAGCTCCCTTACAAGCTCCCAAAATGGGAGTATTTATAGACAAGAAAAGGGGGTAAAACAAGGAGGTGAAGAGTACTCATGTCCAAGTTCAACAACTAATCTACAGGCTGTCTATATGATCATTTGAACGTTGGATAGACGTTCGAACGTAGAACCAAAAGTCTTCGGCCTACAGAGTCTTTAGTCTTCAATACAACATGTCATGTCTCATCAGTGTACTCTTGTCACAGATCACAGGGACATTCGAACGTTATTTGACATTCAAACGTGGTATTGTTCTTCAAACGTTGTACTGCAGGTACTTCACTTTAAAGTCTTGATCTTCTTCACAGCAACACACCATGTCTTCAGTCTGGTTTTTTCAGTGTACCAGTGGGCGTTCGAACGTGAGATGGCGTTGAAATGTTGGTCTTTTGTTCCTTAGGACTTTGGCTCTTGGCTACAACACATTCTGTCTCAATGGTTTGGCTCTTATGGACGTTCGAACGTTGAATGGTGTTCGAATGTGACTTCTTTGTTCCAAGCTTTTCCAATTTGTTCCCTGAAGTGTTGGTGTTACATCATAGTGTGATATTTGTTGACTTTAGTCCTTGTTCACTTTAGGATCTGAAACATCATCACTTGAAATCCATCAAAGTATAATTAGCCCAAAAAGGGCACAATATTCAGCTACATTTGAGTACATCATCCACAAAATCTCCCCAAAAATTTCAAACAAAAACAAGCATCTATAAAAGGAAACAATAAATAACCCTATGAACAAAAATCATCATTTGTCTCCCTCCTTAACATCCATGCCACCGGCTCCACTAGCACTACCATCTCCACTAGTAACACCCCTTAATAGCCTAAGGATCTCGTCCTGCTTACCTTCAATGCTAAGCATGACATCCATCAATGTCCGCTGTGGGGTCGTGTTGGGGCATGCCTACTCTTGCTGCTGTATGTACTCTCTCTCCATCTTCCTCTCGATCTAACTCCTCCTGCACCTCATCAACACCTTGGGGAAGGGGTACTTCTTGCCTCGCTGTTGGGTCACCACTATGGCCCTTGCTCCTCTTGAAAGATCCTTTGACGAGTGCCCCCATTGGCTCTTGCACCTCCATCTCAGGCCTCTCCTTCACCCCCTTGTCCATGCACATCTTTGTAACCAATGTATGAAAGGGTAATGCATTCCTTTTTGCATCGCATCCCTTTTTCATTTCATTTAGTATGAGGGAGGGGGGATCAATGCTACGCCCTTTTGCAATGACAGAGAGCAGGCGATCCATCTCTGACAAAATTTCATTTGATCTTTTTATAGGAGAGAAGTTGGAGACAGCAATCAGGTTCAGCATTTTATATCTATCTGTCAATTCTCCTTTTTTTTAGAAACTACCTCCCAGCCTAAGAAAAGTTATCCATCCCAGTTAATTCTTTACCCACCTCATCCAATTCTACATTTTACGTTGAGGGGTAGGTAGGTCTTTGCACCTGAGGCAACTCCGTTCTGACCTCTTTTATGTAATCCTCATCCACTTCGATGTGGATTCCCCGCACATAGGCTCGGATTGAGCCATTGATCATCTCGACATTGGAGTAGAACTCCCACTCCAAATCAACAATGGCCCTTCCTCTATTCCTCAAGTGCCACACCCATCCTCTTCTTTCCATTTTTGCCTTCACACCAATCTCAGCAAAATCATCTATAACTACATCCCTCTCACAAACCACAGGGTGTGTATGGTAGAAATTCTCGTACCTTTCAGCTTTTAAAGCACTTGGGAACGGGGTACGATCATACCTCTTTTTCCTTAGCCTCCCTCTCTCTCCTCTATAACTTCCTCAACAATATTGGGTTCCCGGCTCACCGGTCGAGCCCGCCTAGCAGGGATTTTGACACTGGGCATGGCGTTCTAACGTTGGCAGCTAGGAGAAGGTGTTGAAATTTTGGGATTACTGGTATGGGGATGATGTTTTTGAGGTGGAAGTGAGTTGGGGAGGGTCGAATTTAGGTTTTCTTGGGTCTGAGGGTGGATTGAGGTCTGTGGAGTGAAGGACGGCTCTAGGGTTTTGAGGATTTTAGAGTGATTTAGGGCTTTTTGAAATGAATAAGACGATCAAGTTTTTATAGTCTGAGTTGCACCGTTCGAACGTTACTGACGTTCGAACATGAATTGAAGAAATTTAAACTGACGTTCGAACGTGGAATGGCTTTCGAACGTTGTGAGCTCCCAGTAATTTTGGTTCCATCAGAGAGTTCATCAGAGGCAGAGTATTGTAAGCCTCTGACATTCGAACGTCCCTTGGCGTTCGAACATTGAATGAAAAACAAAAATTTTCTACACTACATTATACACAATAAAAAGGGCAAAACATCATGGCGTCTTAGGACTAATCCCTACCCACACTTGAGGTTGGCATTTTGGGATGTTCCTTTAGTCGGCCCATATTTTCATTGTAGCAATTTAAAAGCAGAAAAGTATGTACAAAAATAAAAAGGATTTTCACACTATTCACAAAAATTCAGACCATTGGCTTTCATTCCCTAAAACACAATTTTCCACAGTTTGTTAGAAAGCAATTTAATCCGAGTCATCCTATGTGTAGTTCGAATAACCAGTGACTCTTCCAATCTCTTGTCGCACAAATCAGTTAAGCAAAGTACCAGAATAGGATGGCATGTCAGGATAATCCTTACTCAGCCCATTCACTATTTAGTCTAATTGATCTAGTGTGCAACCAGAAATTGGTTTAGAACACTGATTGTATCTTTTATCATGAAATACCCGGCCACACTGTTTACAGGCACAAAGTCTCTTGGCACGACGACGTTTATCTAAAGTGCTTTTGCCACAGAGGGGTTTTGCTTGATGTTCTCGGATCTCATTTTTCTTTACCAGTCTTGCTTTTTTTATGATCACAGTATGCACATCTGATGAAAAAGTGCGTAGAACTCCTAGACTAAATCAAAAAATTTTAACATCCATGATTCCTAAGCATTAAGACTTGCTATCTGGTTCTTTAACGTCTGCCAGTCATAAAGACAATTTAACTGACTCACAGACATAAAAAATACAAGGCAAGGTACACAGTATAATCTGAAATAACAACAGCAGCAGCAACAAAAACAACAAAAATTTAAAAATTTTACAGGCACACGATGGCACAAAATATAGATTGTATTCTCACCCCCAACCTAAACTGAACATTTTTTCCAATGTTTTGAATTTACCAGTATGGATCTTGAAAATAAGGATGAAAGGTAGTGATCTGTGCTTCTTCAGATACCTACAAATCAAAATGTAACCATTAATCCATCATGTTCAGATCTGGGCCTCGGGTGTGCTTGTAAGGCTTGTATGTGATTGCAAATAGTAGAAATATACTCATAAACAACTGGAGTAAAACAATGTAAAACATGAGAATAGGGATCTGATCTTCGGGATACATGGACATGATTTTCGCTTGGGTATGGTCGAATTTGTAGAAAAAGGGAAAAGAAAACTAAGAAGAAGAGGAACAAAGTAGAACAAAAAGCAAGGAAGACGAAGAAGAATAAAAAGAAGAAAGAAAGAAAGAAAGAAAAAAGGCAGTGGTGGGGGGCTCAATGGAGACAGATGGGAAAGGATAGAAAAAAGTGGTGGGGGTCTGATGATGGTGTCTTCTCGGGTCAAATTTTTACCTAATCCGACCCTTTTGAGTGTCGGAAGGTGCGATTCTTGGAGGGATGTTGTAGTTCCATTAAAATAATGATTTTCACATTTTTAACAAAATCTTCCAAAAATAGTTTCAACCTCTGGCCATTAACAGTAAAGGTATTACTGTTTGATGGGTTCTCCACTTCTATTACTCCATGATCAAACACCTTTCTGACAATGTAAGGCCCAATCCATCTTGACTTTGACTTACCAGGGAAAAGGCGGAGTTTTGAATTGAACAACAGGACCTTCTGAGAAGGTTCAAAGCATTTTCGCATAATGTTTTTGTCATGAAAAATTTTTATCATGTTTTTAGCAATCTTGGCCTTCTCATAAGCTTCATTTCTTAATTCTTTCAATTCATTTATCTAAAGTTTTCTTGATAGTCCATCCTTGTCCCGGTCAAAATTTATTGCTTTAATGACCCAATATGCCCTATATTTTAAAAGCAGTAAGATACACCCAGAGTGCATTGGTCAGTCTTGACGATCAATCTTTGCGTTCTGGGTTTACCATTTTTTCTAAAATTAATTTGATCTCTCGATTCGCTAATTCGGCATGTCCACTGGTCTGTGGGTGATAAGGGATTGCAATTTTGTGAAAAATCAGATATTATTTCATCAAATTCCAGAAAGTACGATTATAAAAAAGAGAACCCTCGTTACTTATGATTGCTTTAAGAACTCTAAATCGGGACAAAATATTTTTTTAAAAAAAATTGATCATCGTTTGGTGATCATTATTTCAGCATGAAATTGCCTTAACCCATTTGGATACATAGTCTACTGCCACTAAAATGTAGAGATAGCCACAAGAAGGGAAAAATGGTCCCATAAAATCGATGCCCTAGAAGTCAAAAATTTCAATTACCAGAATGGGTTTTAAGGGCATCATGTTTTTTTGAAATGTTTCCCAATCTTTGGCATCTATCACATGTTAAAAAAAATGCATGGACAGCTTTGAAAAGTGTGGACCAGTAAAACCCACACTGCAAGCATTTTGCAGCGGACCTTAGGGTCATGGAGATGTCTGAATTCGATGTCATCCTCAAGATGGATTGGATGGCGGCACATCGGGTTTTCATTGATTGTGATCGAAAGAGGATCACTGCTTATACGCCCGATGGTGTCTATTTTAAGTTTCAGGGGGAGAAGCACGATGCTTTACCCCAAGCCGCGTATGGCTCTTGATGGCATAGGCAGCTGATGGGTTGGCTTGCGAGCCTTACCTTGGAGGATGAGGTGAGGCAGGAGTTGGGTCTACATTCATGTTTACATTTTGCTTGTATTAAGAATTTAGTTTCTCTATTTACTTTAAGGCTTTACATTCATGGTTACAGTTGCTTGTTTTAAGAGTTTGAATCTCTTTATTTACTTTTAGTCTTTACATTCATGTTTACATACATCTTTTTTGTTTATGTCTTTCACGTCCATTGCTTGAGCTTTTTTCTTTCTTAGATAAGTAAAACTCTTCCACTTTTTTAGATGTTTACTAAATCCGTGAAAGGTGGAACGTGATTCACTCATTCATTGTTGAAGATTGGCTTCTTGTTATTGTGCTTTTGTTTTACGAAGTTCTTTACTTAGAGGGATGAGCATCACACACTTTTCTAGCTTTACCAAAGCCATGAAAAGGGAGTAGTTTTTCATTCACTCTTTAGTAAGAGGTGAAGGACATGTATAAATTATCCGGGAGTTATATTTATGCATTGTTGTAATGCTTAATGTTTATCCCCTTGTTTATTGGATGATTGATTGCATGTAGCAAAGCTAAGGTACTTTGTATAATCGAGAGTCTTTCTATGACACGGATAACTTTTTCGTGGAAAGACTCATCATTTCACGGCAAGTACCCCGGCTAGATCTTCATGACTACCCTTTAATCATTCCTATTAATGTGCTTCATTTAAAGAATGGAATATTACTGACATGGTTGGATGTCTTGTAGAAACACTTGCTTGTCTGTAAATGGGTTAAGGCTTGGCAGAGGCAATTCTTGTAACTTTCTAGAAAGTTGTCGGAATCATGGTTGTAATTCTCACAGTCCATCTTCACTTTCCGATTAAATTTTTGTTGACATGGGAGTTAATTGAGTTATTAAGCATAAATATAATAAACTGGATAATTGGCTATATGTTATGATCCTCGAACTAAGGAGTGACTTTTATTTCATCTTATATTTTGTCTAGAAAACCTTCTTGAAAGAATTTCATATTCAGTCCAGGAAAAACCTCTCAATCTCACCACTACAAGTCCCTATGATTACAATCGTTTGATCTTCACCACTGCTTACTTTGAAACACAAACACAACAAGTTCCCTGTGGATTCGACTTCGGACTCAAACCGGATTATTACTAGAGCTTGATCGCCTGCACTTGGGTGTACACATTTCAGATCAAAGACAGTAACACCCAACAACGATTTGGTTTTATAAATAAATGGCTTTTATTTCAAACGATCATTGGGTGGATTTTTTTTCAATTGACGATTTCATTGCACAAGTGCATTGCATTATGTTGTGTGAGCCGGTGAGGGCTCAAGTTAAAATGCATGGGTGAGTCTCATCTCATTTCATGGCATGACATGATAAATTTTAACATTGAATGCATATTCTTATTTAGAGTGTTAAGGATTGTTGAATGTTACATGTGAGCACTTCATGTGCATCTAGGGGGAGTAGCCTCTGTAAGGGATACTCTATTGAGCACGGCTCACCCTATACGAGAAAAAATTTTAGGTGCGAGGTACACGATGGAGGATGGCTCTCATTTGGACCATCAAGGGTGAAGAAAAATCGAGATGTGGCTTTGCTTTGAGTTTTTGTAAAACATTTATGAAAAATTTGTTTTTGACATATAAATTTTGTGAATGAATGTAATTGAACTTGTATGTATCAATTTTTATGTTGGAAATGTTTTTAATCATGTTTGGGATGATTGTGGAAGGGTTTGGAACAAAAAATTGGTGAAACAAACAAATCCGAACAAACTATACCGGTACATCGTATCGGTACGAAGCTATCTAAAGAGCAAACCGTACTGGTATGCAATACCTGTACACTCTCCACAAACCATACCGGTACACAGTACTAGTACACTCTCCAAAATGTTGAAAGTTTTAAATTTTTTTGTCAAGCTTTGGGCTTTGAGTTTCCTTCCTTTAAATGAACCACAATTAAGTATAAATCATGGTATATTGGATCTCGATTAGATCCAATGGATAATTGAACCAGAAATACAATTGTGAGTTACAATCCAGGCTAGGGGATGCTATCACGTGGTGTCGGGTTATATGACATTCATGGGTTTTTTCGCGGGTTGATGGGTTATCAACGGTTAATAAAGGACCCCCAAATTTTGGGGCGTCACAGCTTGGTATCAGAGCATAGTTATACGAATGCAACGCCCCAAATACCACCCTGGACAATATTACATTCTAAAATCATTTACATCATGAGAGCACGAAATAAATCCATCAATAAGAAAGTTTCATTAATCAACCATTGATATTAAATACATCATCCCAAAAGACTATGCCAAGCTATGCCATTTACATTCCAAAAATTAACTACTGTAACGCAGCGAAAATACAAAAGAAAACTGGACTTCACATAGTCTCAAAATAAATTCTCAAGTCAAGTACAAAAGAAGCTATTTCTTTACATGTCCACCTTGGGATCTACGTTCCCTTCAATGGGAGCTTCCCAATGCACTCGCTCCTCAAATCCAGGTTCCACCTCTAGGCAATAATCTGAAAAGTTTGTTAAGTAGGGGGTGAACACTAAGCTCTGTAGGAAACTTCTCCTAGACTCAAACAAGGTTTAGAAATCATATAAAATAGGTAGGTCTCATTTCATAAATAACATATAGAGTTTTTGAAATAAAAATTGGTACATTTATACAGATTTCAAGTTTAAGATACAACAGTAATTTAATGAATAAGTTAAATCAATATACAATTAACAACCATATCCAAACATAATCCATTCCACCATAAACCGTTTCTCACAAGTTTTTGCGAAATCTCATACTTCCCAAAACTCTTGTAGAAACCGTTTCTGGTACAATGAACAATAACACACAACTGACATTCGTTAATCCCCATTGTCATGTACGTTGATTGCTTCTCATGAATATACCCAACGACTATACCTAGTTCACCCATCATAATCAAATCACTAGCACTTTGAAAAAGGGCGTCTACCATACCAATGGCAACGACGAGTCCCTTCCCAAGAAAGGTATACCAACCCTAGTTCGAACTCCAGTGAATAATAGTGGTTGCATTACCAAATGACACCCCACTACAAGTGTTAGGAAACCATCTCACCCCCACTGGGTTAGACTAACCTCTAACACTCTACGATATCTCTTGAAGGTAACTCAAGTCCATTACAATAATCATACAAATGAGGAAACCAAGATAGTTTCAATTAATTAACAATTCCAAGTAAATACAAATTCCCATATATCACATGTAATGTTCCAATAGAACCATATAGGAAAAAGCCCATGAGATCATCAAAATGTCATTTTATTGTTCAATATAAAGCACTAAAGTTTTGAAATCAAGAACAAATAAATGATCAAGCTTGGAAATTAAGAACAAGGGAGCAATCAAATCTTGAAACCAATACAAACGAATATCAAGGTTTGGAATCAAGAACTAAGAAGAAACCAAGAGAAAATCAATTCCCTTGAAAGCTAGAGTTTCGAAGGCAAACAAAAAGATTTATTTAAGGTTAGAAAACAAGAGCAAGGAAGAAATCAAGAGAAAACACATTCCCCTTAAAAACTAGGGTTTCAAAGGCATATCAGAGATTTAGTGGTTACCAACGAATACATAGTTTAAGACAAGGTAATACATGCAAGAGTAGCAAGGAATGATGATTTCATAGCAAATAGATAGGATTTAGAGTCAAGAGAATACATATATAATAATAACCCTAACCTCAATGTAAGAGAATGGAAGAAAACCTCTACCTTAAATCAAGAATCTCAAGCAAGAATCCAAATTTTGAAGACCTTCTTCCTCCCTTTTCTTTCTCTCTTTATCTAATCCTAGGGTTCTAAGAGATGTGGGGTGAGAATGGAATGGAAAAATGGGACAAATAAGGCTTAGAGGGGTTTTTAAAGCACAAAAATTCCGACGTTTTAATAGTTCGGGAAGCCTAAGACAAAACGTACCGGTACGGTTTAGCTATTGGAGTTCGGCGTACCGGTACAGTTTGACTAACAAATTTTTTATTCAACTTATAGTACTGTTTTGTAGCCCTAGATGTCTATTATCTACTATCCAAATTTAAGATCAAATGGATATCAGGATAAATAGTTATGGCCAGAATACTAAGGAATGTCCATGGTCCCTTTTTACCCAAATTCTCTCTAAGTGTGTTTTCACTCCGGAATACTTCCTAGCTTCTAGTACACTCCATATTACCTCTCCCAATGTTTTTCGAACTTCCGGATTCAATGGAGACCTTATTTTGACCTAAAATATTTAGAAACTTACCTAATCACACTTCTTAAACTTAAACATCTTCAAAGCTCAATTTATCCCAAAGTCAATATACTTGAAACTCAAATTTAAAAAATCAATATTCTAACAATGATTCTAATTCTCTACGATCATTTTATTTATCTTAGGAGAACTCTTAAGGTAATATTAACCTTATTTAAGTTTTTAATGCGGGGTCTTGCAACGAATTACCTAGGACTTTGTGGGCATTGGGTTTAGACCATTGCATTCAATGTGCATTTCATGTTATATGCTTTACTTGCTACATGATTATGTGTTATATGTTAGGTGATTTATATGCATGGTGAGATGTATATGAATGGAGAAACATTAGGGCTAGAGAACATAACCTTGGGTTCGAAAAAAGGGATAAACGAGATAGTTCAAGGTGTAAATGTCTACTAGTGGGTGACATACGCTCTACTAGAGAGGCAATAAGAAAATTCTCAAAGTTTAAACTTGATCCCTTTCTTGGGATACCTTGTGAGGCTCTATTGTTATCTTACTTATGTGTAGATGGAAAATAGAGGAAGGGGACGCTGAAGCGGTGGGTGGAACAATCAACCACCACCGGCCTTTGATCACCAAGCCTTTTTGGAGGCTATTGGTGAGGCAGCTACCACTATTTCACAGGCAAGTTCTAAAGCCGCTACTATTGCACAGACTAGTGAAAACGTGGGCTACGAAGGCTCATGTAACCTCCAGAATTTCAAGGCACACCAGCCTCTGACCTTCATGGGAGGGGCAGATCCGATGGTAGCTGACCATTGGTTCTAGCAAGTTGATGTGGTCGTAGGGGCTATGGAGATCACCTCCAATGCCACTAAGACAATGCTAGCTACTTTTCAGCTAGAGGGAGAATCCCAATTATAGTGGAATTAAGTAAAGGCCTCGAGAAACTTGGAGGCAATGACTTGGGGAGAGTTCTGACAGCTCTTTATGGGAAAATATTTTTCAGTTTTTGTCCGGTAAGCTAAGGCTTGGGAGTTCCAGAATCTGAAACAAGGAACTATGACGGTGTTAGAATATGTGGCTAAGTTCATAGAATTAGCCTGTTTCACTGACGACTATGTGGCCACATATATGGCCAAGGTGCGAAAGTTTGAGGATGGGATGAAATTGTCCATCCGAGGTAAAATTTTGGGTTTCCTTCTACAAGACTTTTACGTGATGGTCAAGGGAGCTATGGCCATTGAGATAGAGATGGAAGATGCACCTAACATCCGAGAAGCGGGTGTTAAGGATAAGCAGAAGGAGGGTCAATCCTCTTTTTCTAGTACGGGGAAGAAACAAAGGACTTCTACTCCATAGGGACATCAAGGGTAGGGTTGTGGCTATCAAGGCCAAGGTTAAGGTCAATCCTCCCAAGGCGGTGAAAAAGTCAACACCACCTACCACACTTGTCAGAAACTTACTATTTTGGTCACCAGCCGGGTCATATGAGGAAGAATTGTCCTCAGCGGCAGGGATCCCTGAGCTATAGGACATCCTAGTCCTAGTCTTTGGTGGGACATGCACAGAAACGGTTTGGTCCTCCCTACCCCCACCATGGGCCAGGAAAATCAGTACCAGTTCTAAGGTACTACACAAGCGCCTACCACTTTTCAAGCAGGGACTCCGCAATCAGGCCAAATGGGCCAGGGCATCGATCGAAGTTGAGGGTAGAGTTCACAAGACTGGACTTTGGGGATCCAGGGGCCTATCTACGCCATCACACCTCAGACTGAGCCAATAGATTAGTCAGTCATTCAAGGTATATTTCTACTCTCTCACTTATGGACAAAAGTACTATTTGATTCTGGTGCATCTCATTCTTTTATTACTACATCATGTGTGAATGATTTGGGCTTGGAGGTTGAAACGTTGGAAGAGCCATTGCATGTGAGTTCTCTCCTAGGAGCTAGGATGAGGGTTGATCAGATATGTCAGGGTTGTGAGTTAAAAATATTAGGGATTCTACTCACTGTGGACCTTAGGGTCATGGACATGTCAGAGTTCGATGTCATCCTTGGGATGGACTGGTTGACAACCTATTGTGTGGTTATAGATTATAACCGAAAGAGGGTCACTTCATATTCGCCAGATGGTGTTTGTTTCAAGTTCCAAGGGGAAAAACACAGTGCTTTACCTCAAGCAGAGCATGACTCTCCTTGGCATGGGTAGCTGATGGGTTGGCTAACAAGTCTTACCCTAGAACACAAGGCGAGGTAGGAATTGGGTTTACCCCGGGTGATTTGTGAGTACTAGGAAGTTTTTTTGGAAGAACTACCTGGATTTCCTCCACATAGGGATGTAGACTTTATCAATGAGTTACACCCCAATACATCTCCTATTTCAATGACTCCACATAGGATGGCGCCTGGTGAGTTACAAGAACTCAAGGTCCAATTATAAGAATTCTTGGACAGGGGCTTTATAAGGTCGAGCACCTCACCTTGGGGAGCTCTAATGTTGTTTGTCAAGAAGAAGGACAAGACCCTTTGGCTATGCATAGACTACCAATAGTTGAATAGGGTTATTATCAAAAAATAGGTACCCTTTGCGACAGATTGATGATTTATTTGATCAACTGAGAGGAGTGCGGGCCTAATCCAAGATAGATCTCCGCACTGGTTACCATCAGTTGAGGGTTAGGGAGGAAGATATCCCTAAGATGGTGTTTAGGACGCGACATGGGCATTTTGAATTCACAGTAATGCCATTCGGGTTGACGAACGCCTGCTTGATTAAAAACCTTGTTGTTCTTAACCTCTAAAAAACATCGCTTAAAATGTGTAGTGTGTGGATGAAAGGGAGTGTCACTCTCCCTTGGGATAGTATCAAAAGGACGGGCAAGGAGATGCGGAAAATGGAATATTCAAAATGTATGAAATGAAATGCGTATGTGAACAAAAGTGCTCCCCAAGCGCAAGGAGTCTTTTGATTGTCGTGTTTTACTTGGAAAAGTATTTTAAGGTTGTCTCCTCAGGGAATGAAAGTTCAAGTGTGTGAAGGTGATTTTATCAAAATGGAAAAGTGCAAAATCTTTTGTTTGAGTTTTGTGATTGTGTTTGCGAATGAAAATGCAATAAAAATAAGTGTTGGCTAATCCAAAATGTTCACTCCAATGGGAATGCCAAGTCAAGTCCAAACATTCCCCCAAGGGTTTATAGATGAACGATTGATTCGTGGGAAGCTAGGAACGAGATGGTGAGGATCCAAGCATAAACCGTGACTAGGCCTATGAAATATCAAAGACTCACGATCTCAACCACCCTCTACACAGTCTAATCGAACCATCGTACACCGGGGAGGAAAGAAAATGAGTTGAAATGGAAAACCCAAGAGGAGGTCTCCCTTGGATTAGTCAACTAAAAATCTAGATACTCATGAAATAAAGGAAAGCAATGCATAATGTAAAGAGACATGTAAAAGAAATGAGAATGAAGATTAAAGCTTAACTCAATGCAAGAAAACTTAAACTAAGAAGAAAAATATTCAAAACCCATTTCAAAAGCATGACATGAAGAAAATTTAATACAACAATGGTGAAATGAAGAACATGCGAGTAAACTTGGAATAAACTTGAAACAACTAAGATTAAGTGCAAGGAATGAAGATTACAAGAGTATTGAAGCTTACTACAACGGAAATGGAGAAGAAAATGCAAAAATATAAATTTTTATTACACTATTCATCATCTTCCTCACTAAAACTACTTCTATTGCCACCCTTTGTAATGCTGAAGAATGCTGAGTATATGGAGTGTGAGAGCCTTCAATTTCGTGAATGGTAGGTCCCTCTACTTGTATGAAAGGCCTCCAATCAATAGGGGACTGAAGAGATGGGTATGGTAGGCTAGCCTGCACACCAAACCTTCATCCCTTTCTCTCTCTCCTCATTGAACGCCAAGTCTCCAAAGTCTTTATCAAGGGTGTAGGAATCATGAAGAAGAGGAGAAAATGTTAGGGGACAAGTGGGAGAAGTGTAGGTGGGACCCCCAAGCAAGTGGAGCATGAAAAATATTCGTTCTGGGCACTTCAGGCATGGCATACCGGCATGCGTACCAGTACAGTTTAGCTACTGGAGTTTGGCGTATCGGTATACTTTATCTACTTCAGACCAAATTTTTGTAGAATCGTCATAATTTTTTATCCAACTTTCCGATTGAGCTAAAATTTTGACACAATAGAGAAAACATCTAGATCTACAACTTTCATGTTTTAAAATTTTTTAGATTCGAAGCGAATCATGGTAAAAATGGAGGAAAACCAAGGTACTGCAACCAAATGGTGTGAGTGTTGGTGGCTTTGTTCCCAAACACCAAAAACTCATTGATTTTTTCACTTTTAAGCCTCTAAATCTTCATGTGATGTGTCCATGCCTTCACCACACATCCATACATAGTTTCAAGGTCCTAAAATCCATCATTTAAGCTATAATTACCTGTAACATCGAAAATTCAATATTATTCATAATTTCGGCTTACTTTAAATACTTATACGTAAAAGTTGAGTTAAAATGCATGTAATGAGGCCATTAAATATGCAATATTTTTTTTATCATCAATGCTCTGGCAGCATTCATGGATTTCATGCATAGGGTGTTCCAACCCTACCTAGATCAGTTCATCGTAGTCTTTGTTGATGACATCTTGATCTATTTCAAGTCTGAGGAGGAGCATAAAGGTCACTTGAGGATTGTTTTCCAGACCTTGAGGGACCATCAATTGTATGTCAGGTTCAGCAAGTGTGAATTTTGGTTGACTGAGGTAAAATTTTTAGGACATGCGGTGTCGGCGTCAGGTGTGTCCGTGGACCCAAAGAAGGTTAAGGCAGTCATGAATTAGGAGAGGTCAAATTTAGTCTTTGAGATACACAATTGCTTAGGATTGGTAGGGTATTACAGAAGGATCATCGAGGACTTCTCCTGGTTAGCTGCCCCTATGACTAGATTAACCTGAAAGGATGTCAAGTTCAAGTGGAATGATTAATGTGAGAATGCATTCCAAGATTTGAAGAGGAGGCTTACTTCAGCTCTCACATAGGTGCACAATATATTGTGATGCCTCTAAGGATAGACTTGGATGCATTCTGATGCAATCCGAGATAGTAATGGCTTATGGTTCGCGGTAGCTAAAGAACCACGAGCAAAATCACCCTACACATGACATGGAGATAGTAGCCATTGTCTTTGCTTTGAAGGCTTGGCGTCACTATCTATACGGTGAGTAGTTTGAAGTGTTCTCGAACCAGAAAAGTATGAAGTACATCTTTACATAATAGGACCTCAACATGAGGCAATGCAGGTGGATGAAATATCTGGAAGACTATGACTTCACTTTGAATTACTATCCCATTAAGGCAAATATGGTGGCTGATGCACTCAGCCGAAAGTCACAGGGAGTCTTGACTAGTGTGGCTTCCCGAGAGTGGCAGATAATTGAGATTGTGGGACAGTTCGGGTTATACTACAAGGGTCGGGTTCAGGATACTTTGGAGAGTTTGGTTACTTCACATTCCCTACTGAGCAGGGTGATTGAGTTTCAAGAGCAAGACCCAGAGATATTGTCCACTAAGGACCAATTATGGTCGGGTACAGGTGATAAGGGTTGGACCATTCATGCGGTTGGTAGTCTTCAGTATAAGGGAAGGATTGTGGTTCCCCCGTCGGCAGAGCTGAGAAAGGAGATCCTTAGGGAGTTCCATTGCTCCCGTTTTGCTGTACATCCAGGTGGCATGAAGATGTATCATGATCTTCGTTACCAGTATTACGGGAGTGGAATGAAGAGACAAGTCTGTGACTTTGTCAGCCGATGTCTCATATGTCAGCAGGTAAAGACTGAGCATCAAAGACTAGGAGACTTACTCCAGCACTTGGTGGTAGCTGAGTGGAAGTGGGAGCATGTCACGACGGATTTTGTGACCCACTTTCTAAGAACATTGCAGGGACATGACGATGTATGGGTGATAATTGACTGGCACAGTTTTTGGCAGTGCGGAGGACATTCACACTAGAGGAATTAGGCAAGTTGTACGTATGAGAGATTGTTCGGTTATATGGGGCTCCCGTATCTATAGTATCGGATTGGATCCCAGGTTTACGGCTCATATTTTGGAGAGTTTCTAGAGAGCCATGGGGGCACAATTGATGATGAGCACTGTTTTTTATCCCCAGACAGATCGTCAGTTGGAGAGGACCATCTAGAATTTAGAGTACATGCTACGGACATGCGTCCTAGATCTTAAGGGTAGCTGGGAAGAACACCTACCCTTGGTGGAGTTCGCCTACAACAATAGTTATCAGGCGAGCATACGATGGCACCCTACGAGGCATTATATTGGAGGCCTTGTCATTCTCCGATTTGTTGGACAGAGGGGGAGAGAGATCCTCTACGAGTCTAGAATTGGTTAGGGACACTTCTGAGAAGGTGGACTTGATACGGAAGCGTCTTCGCAAGGCTCAAAGCCGGTAGAAGAGCTAAGCAGAAAAATGGCAGCAACCTCTAGGGTTTGATGTGGGAGATCATTTTTTTCTTGAAGGTGATGCCTAAAAAAGGAGTTGTCGGGTTTGAAAAGCGGGGAAAGCTATCGTTGAGGTGTGTTGAAGGTTGATGTAGATGGTACCTTCGAGGAAGGACCAGTGCACATCATGGATAGTAGGGATTAGGTTTTGTGAGGCAAGACTGTGAGGGTAGTAAAGGTTCTGTGGATGCACCGAGGAGTGGAGGAGACAACATTGAAGCGTGAGAACACTATACGTGCCAATTATCCTTTCGTATTCAAAGATGGAGGTACTTTCTTGTTGTCATTTAGTATTAAACGACTGTATCATATGCAGGTGATTGTATGTGGGTGTGGGTGTGAATTTCGGGGATGAAATTCTTTTAAGGGGGGAGAATGTAAAATCCAAAAAAATTTAAAATTTTTCTGAAAAAGGGGCAAAATGGTAAATTGTCACTAGAATGCGGATTTAAAATACATATTCTCTAGAGCTTGTATGACACAACAGACTTCGCTGTTGGATTCATATCGCAAAATCTAGTACCCAGATTAATTTCATCGAATTTTGAGAGTCGAATTTTTCACTTTTTACGAGACGACTAGGTGTCGAATGACCTCATAAAGGTCCCCAAAAATGAAAAATATAAAATTTCTTTATAATTGAATGAAATTTCAAACAAAATTTAATGGAACTTAAACCAGGATGAAATTAAGTCGTTTCGGAACGAAAACGGACCCGAAAGTGGTAAATGTGTGCCGCGATGTGGACCGCTCATTTAAAAATTATAAATAGTGGCCAAATTTCTGAAAAATCAGATATTCTCACCCCATATTCAGCTGAGTTCACACGTTGGAAGAGAAGATAAGAGAGAGAAGAGAGAAAATAAGATTTCAAGTTTTCTCCTCCGATTTATGAATTTTCATCGGTCGGAATTCGTCAAGCCAAGATTTAATCTTCATCTATGAGATGAGGGCTACGCAACCACACCAAAAAAGAGGGATTTAACCGAAGATCCGAAGAGGAGATTTGGAAAAATCAAGAGTTTTGGGCTAGGTTGGTGTTCTTGAAAGTTCTTCTCTTCGATTTACGCTTCAAGAGGTAGGGTTCTTCCTACTTTGGTTTTATTCCACTCCTTGGTATTGATACACTAAGGGTTTGATATAAATATTGACCTAAGACATGTCTATGGTCATGGAAATGAGGAAATTGAGCATGAAAATAACTTAAGCTAAATTCTAGCTTGTTTTTTGATATGTTGAAGTACTTGAAAAAAGTTCTTAAAATTTGAGATTATATAGGCATGCTATTCCTTAGTGTGTTATTGGCATAACATTATGGAATAACATGCTTGGACCTTGTGTTGATAGATATATTGACATTGTTACAAGTTTGGTAATTATATACATATGATATAAATTGTCATGGTATATGTTGATATGTGAAAATTGCTCATTTAGCATTATTTCATATTGGGCATGGTGTTTGCATCACATTCATGGGCTTTATGCATGGGTGTGGGTGTGTGGGTGCATGGTTTAAATCAAACACCATATTTGTGCTTGATGGGTAGACCTGGGAAAGGTGGACTGAAGATTCGACTGAGTCGCATGTGTACATGCACAAAAAACTTGGGTCGAGTATAGCAAGAAGGGTTAGATACTCACTCGGGTGCAAGACCCAGTTACTTGGATCACACACTCTCCTGAGGTAAAATTCTAGAAAAGTGTGATGGTGTACGAAACCGGTGGTTATGATACCAAAATCCGTTCTCCAACAAGACTCAAGATTTTGATTTATTAAAACACCTATTTAATAGGTAACACCCAACTATGATTTGGTTTTATAAATAAATGACTTTTATTTCAAACGATCATTGGGTGGATTTTTGTTAATTAACGATTTCATTGTACAAGTGCATTGCATTGTGTTGTGGGAGCCGGCGAGGACTCGGGTTAAAATGCATGAGTGAGACTCATCTCATTTCATGGCATGACATGATAAATTCCAACATTAAATGCATATTCTTGCTTGGAGTATTAAGGATTGTTCAATGTTGCATGTGAATACTTTATATGCATCTAGGGGGAAGTAGCCTCTATTGAGGATACTCGATTGAGTGTGGCTCACCCTATATAGAAAAACATTTCAGGTGCGGTGTACACGACGGCGGACGGCTCTCATCCGGACCATCAAGGGTGAAGAAAAGCCGAGATGTGGCTTTGCATTGAGTTTTTGTAAAACATTTATGAAAACTTAGTTTTTGACATATAAATTTATGTGAATGAATGTAATAGAACTTGTATCTAACAATTTTTAGGTTGCAAATGTTGTTAAACATGTATGGGATGATTGGGGAAAGCTTTGGAATGAGTTTGGAATGAAAAACTGGTAAAACAAGCAAATCCGGACAAACCGTACCGGTACGGTGTTGTCTAGAGAGCAAACCGTACCGGTATTCAGTACCGATACGCTCTCCAGAACTCGTACCGGTACACTCTCCAAAATTTAAAAAATTTTAAATTATTTTGCCAAGCTTTGGGCTTTGAGTTTCCTTCCTTTAAATGGACCATAATAGAGTCTAGATCATGGTATGTTGGGTCTCGGTTGGATCCAACGGATAATTGAACTAAAAATACAATTGTGGGTTACGATCCCGGCCAAGGGATTCCATCACGTGGTATCAAGTTATGCGGCATTCACGGGTATTTTCGTGGGTTGATGTGTTATCAGCAGTTAATAAAGGACCCCCACATTTTGGGACGTCGCAAGTTTTGCGGGTTGTGAGTATCTTTTTGGTGGAACAATATTTGATACTTATATTTTTGTAATATTTCTTTTGATTTTGATGTTCACTACACTTAAAAAAAATTATTAATTGCAGAATGTCAAAATCTAGAATGAGGTGCACTACTGCACTAGCATGGGAGAGATATGAGAAAACTAAAGAATTTGGTTTATGTACATATTGTACAAAATTGTTGGTTTTTCCTGTTGTTGTAAAGGGATGAAATTCCTAATCTTTTGTTTTCGTACAAAAAACACCGTTGTGTACTCTGTTATATAATTTATCTACTTATGATGTTATTAGGTAACATTATTGATTGTAAATGCATTATTGCGTTATAGAAGCGAGTATTGTCATGTGTTGAGTTATAATTCTATGTCCGAGAAACTAAGGAAGTGTCTTAAGATGGGGTGTGATAATCAAGTTCAACAATGACAACAAAAACATAAATATAAATTTAATTAATATTTTTGTATTTTAGGAAATAAAAATAAGTTTCATGTTAATATTAAAAAAAACCTCATTTATTGTTTCTATTTTAGGCCTCAAAATTTCTTAGGCCGCCCTTTTTTTTTCCATCGAACAATAGAATGTTTTGGGTTAATTGCATTAGAGGTCCCTAAAGTATGAGGTTTGGGTCATTTTGATCCCAAATGTTTCAATTGCATTATTTTGGTCCCTAAAGTATTTTATATCTATACTAATAAGATAGGACCCATTTTGAATCTTTTCCCACTTTAAAAAGTAATTTAATTTAAATTCATTTGTGAAAGCATAAGGACGACTCAGATTCATTCTAATTTTAACTGAACGATCCAGATTTAATCTAATTCTTCTAATTTAATCTAATGACCCATATTTCATCTCACATGAAAAATATCCCGCCCAAATGAACCCCTTATAGCTACTCTCTCCCTCTCTTCCAAAAGACTGTTCACCAGTCACCTCCTCTGCCATGGTTCATGGCTCAACACAGCGGCATCACACACCCACACGCTACCCAGACCCCTTTCACTCCTCTGGCATGGCTCAGCGACAGCACATTCCATTCACACCAATGGCGATCAACACATCCGCAGCACACACCATTCACACCAACGGCGATCATCACTACCCAAACCCAGCGACGATCAACACAGCAACCCAGACCCAAGTACCTCCATCTCCCCCCTCTCTTTCTCTCTCTCCAATCGCTCAGGACCCATTCACCAAGCTCAGCCTAGGTGCATGATCTCTCTGTGAGTCAGTCCCATTCGTGGGTAGTATTTCCTTGAACAGTGTGATTTGTACTTGATTTGTACAAACACAAATTGGTTGCAGCCATTAGTTAATTTTTGTGATTTGTATTTAATTTTTTCCATGATCCCACCATTCGTTAAGTATCTCATTTGTTAAAGATTGGTTGCAGCCAAAATAATCGTTAAGTATCTCATTTGGAAAAAATTGGTTGCAGCACTAATATGTAATTCTCTTTAAAGATTGGTTGCATACCCAAATAGTCGAATTAGCACTGAACTTTTATTTGTAATTCTATTAAAATCTGATCAGTGTGTGATCTTTGTTAGAAGAGAAAGTTTGTTTCTTGGTGGACTGTTAATCTACAGAGTTTAAAATCAATGCATTGCCCTTTTGGTTTCTAAATCCTTCACATAATTCCACCGACTTGGAGATTTTATTCTGATTTTTTAATTTTTTTTAATCTGGAATTTTTATACTGTTGAATGGGAGTTTATTCGAATCGCATTAGTGGCCATGGAAAAGTCGTTCAAGGATTATCTTAAAGGTCTTGAAATTGATTTTTTTTTTGTCAGACCATCGAAATTCAGATTACCAATACTCTGTAAATCTCTCTCTCTCTCTCTAATTTTTTCCCTCTATTTTTTCTATCTCTGTGCTTTGAGGAATCGGATGTGTAAGTGAAAGTGAAACGACTTTGTATCTCCTTTGATTTTTTGTGAACTTATTTTGTCTATTTCTCCCTCTTTGTATTTTTTGGGTGAACTACACCTGTTAAAAAAAACACACCCACCACATTCTACCACCAACCACCTTTGGGCATATTTGGTGTTGCTTTGATATATTGTGTTTCTACTTGGTTGATGGGAAAATCTATTAGTTCTTAAGTTTTCCTATTCTCTATTTATTTAGTTTCATTCTTTAAAACCCGAGACCTTCAAAAATTGATTGTTGGACCTGGGTTGTCCTTGGGATATTCTCTATTGCAGGGTTTGTTTTGTTTTTCATTCATCATCACCATCAGCATGAAAATTGGGTTGAACATCCATTAATGGTAAGACGATAACAAACCCAGACAGTAGTTTTAGTTTTGTTGCCTCTATTGTTGCTTGGATATTTCATCTAATAGGCTTCCAATTTGATAATAGTTGATAGTGGTAAGGTTTTTTGAGTTTGTAACTATCCAAGGGTGTATGTATATACAAAATGAAGAATAATACCTCGGTGTCGTCACCTGAATCGTAAAGCCTTATAAACCAAAGGATCGCATGGAGAGATTTCTCTCACCTTTGGACCGAATTTGAGCTAATCTTTCCTAAATCCTTTCCCTTTATTTTCCTAGCTCTGAAAGGACAGTAGTTTCAGGACTCTCTAATAGCTTTGGTATTTTCCGAACATTGCGTGTTTTTCAAGCCCATATATGCCACTCCAAGGTGGTCTATCTGCTACGAAAATGACAAGTTTTTGGGTATGTTGGTGGAGAGTTGCTTCTTTCAAGATCTGATGAGTGTCTTAAGCAAAATGGTAAAATGGGTCTCTCTAACATTCAATTGTTCATTATGGGTTTGTCTTAATTTAAAAAAGAATCGGTTTCTTGATTATTTTTGGGTATCTGTACGAGCTGCATTACTTGATCTCCTTCTTCAACCATTCGTTTTTGGGTTTTCTTTGGTAAATCTGATTTGATTTTTTAACAGATGAATCAGCATGTGTAAGGTTCTTTTGTTCCTAGCAAAAATAGAAGGAAGTACTTTTTTTTTCTACTTAGGAAATTTCTAGCTAACCCTCTTCTAGGTTTCCATTCTTTTGGATCTTATATTGTTTTGCTCTTTTTTGCCTTTATAAAACGAAAAAACCTGAGAAATGCCTATCTATTCTAGGTAAATTTTTAGCTAACCCTCTTCTAGGTTTCCATTCTTTTGGATCTTATATTGTTTTTCTCATTTTCGCCTTTATAAAACAAAACAACCTGGCTGACTTGGGTTGGTGAGATATTGTTATTGACTTGGTTTCCTATATGTGTTGAGTTCACAAGACAATTGGAGAATTGGACAAGGGATTTTATGTGTTGAGTCGATATGCCAATTGGACAAGGGATTTTATGAAGTTGGACTGGATATCAGTGAAACTTAGCTACACTTTCTATAGATGTAATATATACTTACTCTTTGATATGGTTTGTCAATTTGTGTTTTGAAATTAATTTTTTTGGTAGTTAAATTTGGTGAGTTTCTTTGAAATAGTGGTTGCTACTAGGCCTCTAGGTCGTCTTTGCATTGTTGTTCTTATTTCCCTTTGTTAAGATTTTGTTTTATTAATTTTGTTTCATTTTCATAGCAGTGGATTGCTCATAGAGATTATAGTTATGTTGCATTTAGATTTGTTCTTAATTGTGACTTTAAAAATCTAAGGGTCGATTAGTAGCCTTTTAGGATGATAAAATATATAAATTGTGCATATTGGTTAAATTTTAAATACTTCATATTGATCGCATTAAACCTTGAATCACGTTGTCGAAAACTTGACTTAACATGTGAATATGGAATCTGATGAATTTTTTGTTACGACCTTTAAATTTGATTTTAGTTATAGTAAATTATATTATTTGTTGCATAGTTTAAGTAACTTAATCCTGAAATGAGGATAACTCTTCATTTGGAAAATCTTGGTGTGGAGTTGTTTAAGGTGATGTTTTTTATCTTGCTAGTGTTGATATTGTGCGAAATGCTATGGAATCGGAGCAGAACTGGAGCTTAAACTGTCATAGATGTCTTGATTTTTTTTCTTTTTTGTCTCTCTTTGTTATCATACTATAAATGTTATTTTGGGTATGAAATGATGTTTGTTATGAGAGTTGGGTATGTATTGATGATTGTGCATGTATAATGTATTATGGTGATTGTGCTGGTATGATTGTAAATTCTACAGACAGGTTTAGATTTTTTTTAGCTTCTCTTTTTAGATAAAATTTTGCCAAAATTTCTGAAAAATAGTAGAGATTAGCTTTATTTCAATTTCTTGTATTAAAGAAAATGAAGTAAAATTTATTTCAAATTGACGGTTTGTTTTAGGTTGCAAAGTGCCTTTAGGTATTGTAATATTTTTCGAGTTTTAATTTATTTTTTCTTTATCATGTGCCTTTAGGCACGGGCAATTACTAGTGCTTCTATATGGCCCTTCAAGCAGACAACGTCCAGATTGCTAACGATTTTTATCATAAAGATACCACATAATAGCTAAATATGGACAAAAAATAATTTTGATAACTCTTAAACAAAAGTTGGGTAGCTCTTGACAAAAAAAATGTGTAATATGGGTAGCTTTTGACCAATATTTAGATATTTCATGATCTAAACTGTGTAATTTAGATAGGTGTTTAACCAAAATTTGAGTAAAAATTTGGTCAAAAGTTATCCAAACTATTTGTTTTTTTTGTCCATATTTAAGTGTCATGTGATAAGTTTATGATAAAAAAATCATTAGCAATCTGGACACTGTCAATTTAAGCGACCATATAGAAACATATTCAATACTCCAGGGACCAAAATGATGCAATTGAAACATTACGGACCCAAATGAGACAAACTACGTACTTCGGGGACCTCCAGTGCAATTAATCCTAATATTTTTACTTTGTCATGACACAAACCATGCCCGTCCAAAAAGATAGTGGATGTTTCCATTTGGGATGAGAAGTAATTCAAATTGTTGAGAAAACAATGTGCAAATTTCAATAATTTAAATTGATGATACCAAGAGTAAATCACAAGCATGAGCCCGACAGGTCAAGTCGGTAGGTAGGTCGTGGCAAGAGATCGGACAAGATGTCTAGGGGCCATGGTGATTAGTACTCAAATGTAGCTGAATATTGTACCCTTTTTGGGCTAATTATACTTTGATGAAGTTCAAGTGATGATGTTTCAGATCCTAAAGTGAACAAGGACTCAAGTCAACAAATATCACAATATGATATAACACCAACACATTAGGGAACAAATTTAAAAAGGTTGGAACAAAGAAGTCACGTTCAAATGCCTTTAAACGTTTGAACGTCCATAAAAGCCAAGCCACTGAGACAGAATGTGTTGCAGCCAAGAGCCAAAGTCCTGAGGAACAAAGTTGCAACATTCGAACGCCATCTCACGTTCGAACCCCATCTCACGTTCGAACGCCCACTAGTACACTGACAAAACTAGACTAAAGACATGGCATGTTTCAGTGAAGAAGATCAAGACTTTGAAGTGCATTACCTGCAATACAACGTTTGAAGAACAGTACCATGTTCGAATGCCAAATAACGTTCAAACGTCCCCGTGATCTGTGACAAGAGTACACTGATGAGACATGGCGTGTTGCAGTGAAGATTGAAGACTTTTGGTTCCGCGTTCGAACGTCCATCCAACGTTCGAATGATCACACAAACAGCCTGCATATTAGTTGTTGAACTTGGACAGGAGTACTTTTCACCTCCTTGTTTTACCCCCCCCCTTTTCTTGTTTATAAATACTCCCATTTTGGGAGCTTGTAAGGGAGCCGGAGCTGGTAGAAAATCTAAGAGCTTCTTGATAACTTGTAGTCTTTACATACATTGTAGTTTCCTTTATTTACTTCAAGTCATTACATTTATGTTCAAATTCTTTTATTTACTTCAAGTCTTTATATTTATGTTCTAGTTCCTTTATTTACTTCAAGTCTTTACATTTATGTTCTAGTTCCTTTACTTACTTATAATATTTGTTGCACTTGCTTTCATTTACATATATGAAGAGAGATAGCTTTATTTTTGGTAGTGTAAGTAACCCACCAAAAATAACTATCTTTCTCTTACTTTCTTTCGCTTTCATGGCTTGAGCATCTTCTTCTTAGAGGAGCGAAACTCTTCCACTTTTCTAGAGCTTTACCAAAGTCGTGAAAGGTGGAATGTGATTCACTTATTCTTTGTTGAAGATCAATCTTTCTTTTACTTTCTTTCACTTCCATAGCTTGAGCATCCTCTTCTTAGAGGAGTGAAACTCTTCCACTTTTCTAGAGCTTTACCAAGGCCAAGAAGGGTGGAACGTGATTCACTCATTCTTCATTGAAGATCAACTTCGGAGTTCCTCTACTTGGAGGGATGAGTATCATTCACTTTTCTAGCTTTACCAAAGCCATGAAGAATGAGTAGTTTCTTATTCACTCTTTAGTAAGAGATGAAGGGCATGTATAACTTATCTGAAAGTTATATTTATGCTTTGTTCTAATGCTTAACGTTTATATCTCCTTGCTTATTAGATGATTGATTGCTTCTAGTAATGCTAAAGTACTTTGTATAATCGAGAGTCTTTCTATGACATGGATGACTCTTGCATGGAAAGACTCCTCGTTTCAAGGCAAGTACCCCGACTAGATCTTTATGACTACCCTTCAATCATCCCCATTATTGTACTACATTTAAAGAATGGAATCACAATCCATCTTTATCTTCCAATAAACTTGCAGTTGACACGGGAGTTAATTGTGTTATCAAGCACAAATATAATAAGCCGGATAATTGACTACATGTCCAGATCCTCGAACTAAAGAGTGTCTTCATTTTCATTTGAATTTATATTATATTTTGTCTAGAAAACTTTCTTGGAAAGAATTCAATATTCTGTTCAAGAAGTCACCCACATCTCACAACTTCAAAATCTCAATGGTTCCAATCAATCAGTCTCCATTATTGCTTACTTTGAAACAGTAACACAACAATTTCCTTGTGGATTCGACTCCGGACTCAAATCGGATTATTACTACAACTTGATTGCATGCACTTGGGTGAATACATTCCGGATCAAGTCAAGTTTTTAGCGTCATTGCCAGGAAACTTTAGTAAAAGTGTTTTAAAGTAAAAGGTAAAAAGACCTTTCTTTTTGCATATACTCTTTAGTTTGTTGTAAATAATTTGTTTTGTTTCCATTTATTTATGTTTGAGAACGCTCCTCACTATAAAAATTTGCTGGCAGAATCTTCTGGGTCTGTGAGCCAATCTGAACCAAATTCACCTAGATCACTAGTAGACTCTTGTGAGTGTATTATGGAAAATAATAATAGAAATGGAGAAGTTCCCATGAGGGAAAATGAAGCGCCTAACATTCAAAATTTGAGGGATTACTTAAATCTCACAAGAAATAGTGTCCCCTCATGTTTTGTATTTTCTCTAGATGCACCCCCCATTTATTGTAAAGTCGAAAACTGCACAGTTGTTACCTGTTTTCCATGGGTTTGATACGGAGAACTCGTATCAGCATATGAAAGATTTCGAGGAAGTGTGCGAAACATTTCAAGACAATTTAGAACTTGCCAAGATGAAACTTTTTCCTCTCTCTCTAAAGGACAAAGCTAAATAGTGGGTAAATTCTTTAAAATCCCTCTCCATGCCTACCTGGCAAATCTTTCAAAATGAATTTTTTAGAAAAAAAATTCCCTTATACCGGACCAACACACTCAAAAGGCAAATCATGAATTTTTCAGTGAAAAAGGGGAAACATTTTACCAAAGTTGGGAAAGATTCAAAGAACTACTCCAAGCCTGTCCACACCATGTTTTTTAAAATTGGACTCTAGTAAGATTCTTTTATGACTCCTTGCCCACTAGACTGCGTCAGTTTGTCAAAATGATGGCCCAAGGAGAGTTTATGGGTAAAAGTCCAGAGAAGGCATTCTATTTCTTTGACACCATATCTAACAGTTCTCATATGTGAGACTCAGCATCTCCTACCACAGTTGAAGCCAGACCATCCACTTCCCCAGGGGGAAAGTATGTCTTGAGAGAAGATGATGACCTGAGAGAAAAAATGCTACTTTATCTCGAAAGTTTGAAGCTTTAAAGATGAAAAAAATTCATCAAGTCGAAATGGGCCCTTTCACAGAACAAGTGTGTGGAATCTGTGCATTGACAAGACATCCTACTGGGAATGTCCTACCATCCCTACATTCAAAGAAGTCTTGTTGGAACGAACAAAGGCAATCTCCAAATTCAACAAGCCTTACTCCAACCCATACTCTGAAACATACAATCCAAGGTGGCGAAAGCACCCGAACTTTAGTTGGAGGAACACACAACCAACTCCCATGAACCAACCACAAAATTCACAACCACCATCTCAAGGACCTCCTACGTATCAACCATACCAACCACCACACAAGAAGAACCTTGAGGATACACTGAACCAGTTTATGCAAACTCAAATGAACTTCAATGCACATTCCACCCAATCTTTCACTGAGTTCAAAGCACAGACCACCCACTCCTTTGAAGATCTTAAAAGCTACATTCAAAGGTTGACCCAATCCATGAGTACACAAGAAAAGGGCAAGTTTCCTTCCCAACCAAAACCGCCATAAGATCAAGCTCAAGTTGTCACTGCATTAAGAAGTGGAAAGGTGATTGTCAAAACCGTCAGAGATATGCTATTTCCAAAGTCAAAACCTGAGGTCATACCAGTCAACTCATTAGTTGAGCCTGAACTTGTAATCGAAAAAAAGCCTGAGCCTATGATAGAACAAGAGCTAGAACCTTCCAAGGAAAGAGAACCTCCATGTTTAATTCTTGCTCCTTTCGCCGCATAGACTCTAAGCTACACAAAAACTGAACCATCAGCTTGAAATTTATGAGCTTTTCAAGCAAGTAAAAATTAACATCCCACTTCTGGATGCAATCCAACAAGTACCATCTTATGCCAAGTTTCTAAAAGACTTGTGTACAATCAAGAGAAGTCAGAATGTTCAAAAAAGGGCCTTCCTAACAAAACAAGCCAGTGTCTTGCTCCAATGCAAAACTCATCCAAAATACAATGACCCTGGATGTCCAACTGTCTCATGTGTCATTGGAGATTTTAAGATAGAGCAAGCATTGTTAGACCTTGGAGCTAGTGTTAATCTACTACCTTACTCCATCTACCAATAGTTGGGTCTGGGTGAACTCAAACTCACTTGTATCACACTCTAGTTAGCAGAAAAATCTGTCATAATCCCTAGGGGCATTCTTGAAGATGTGCTTGTCCACGTGGATAATTTTTTCTTCCGTGTTGACTTCATTGTTCTAGATACTCAACCAGCATTACATTCAGAGAACCAAATTTCTGTCATTCTTAGTCGCTCCTTCCTAGCAACATCTGAGTGACACGTTCTGTGAACATCTGACTAAATCATCTCTGCTAGAGTCCATCTCATCTAATGACCAAAAAATAAAAAGTTTCCCTACTCATGCTGTTGAGAAATGGACCCCAAAATTTGAAGAAATTTCACCAAATGGCATAAAGCCATTCTCATCAAGTGACAGGCTGCTAAAGCCTGAATTGAAGTCTCTCCCTTCTGACCTTAAGCATGCATTTTTAGGGAAATATGAGTCATACCTAGCGATAATTTCCTCTAATCTCACAGACTTGCAAGAGTCTAAACTGATTGAAGTTCTTAAAAGTCATAAAAGTACCATTGGGTGGACCATCACAGACTTGAAAGGTATAAGTCCATTGATCTGCAATCATGCAATATATCTTGAAGAGGACTCAAAACCTTCTCGTCAAATGCAGAGACGACTGAATTCTCATATGAAGGAAGTTGTAAGGACTGATGTACTCAAACTCTTAGATGTAGGAATAATCTTTCCTATATCCGATAACAAATGGGTTAGTCCAACCCAAGTTGTACCCAAAAAGTCTGGGGTCACAGTGGTAAAAAAAATGCTAATGAACTAGTACCAACTTGAGTCATCACAGGATGGCGAATGTGCATTGATTACCGAAAACTGAATTTGGTAACTAGGAAAGACCATTTGCACCTCCCATTTCTTGACTAAGTTCTAGAAAGAATTGCAAGCCATGAGTTTTATTGTTTCTTGGATGGATATTTGAGGTATAATCAAATTGGGATTACCTTAGATGATCAAGAGAAAACCACATTCAAATGTCCCTTTGGCACCTTTGCATTCAAACGGATGCCTTTTGGACTTTACAACAATCATGCAACATTCCAAAGGTGCATGCTAAGCTTGTTTAGTGACATGGTTGAAAAAAATTTGGAAATATTTATGGATGATTTCTCTGTCTATGGTGACTCATATGATTTGTGTCTGGCAAACTTAGAGAAAGTGTTAGTAAGGTGTAAAGAAGCCAATTTGGTGCTTAATTGAGAAAAATTATCATTTCATGGTAACACAAAGTATTGTCCTAGGTCACATTGTGTCGTTTGAGGGCATAAAAGTTTACAAAACAAAAGTTGATGTAATTAGAAATCTGCCAGCACCCAAGACTGTAAAGGATGTGCGATCATTTCTTGGACATGTAGGTTTTTACAAAAGATTCATAAAAGACTTTGGTACCATAGACAAACCTATGTGTCATCTCTTGAGTCAAGACGTAATCTTTGATTGGAATGAATCATGTCAGAAAGCTTTTGACAAACTGAAAGGCTTGTTAATTTCCTACTCTAATAATGCGACTCCCTGACTGGACTCTTCCCTTTGAACTAATGTGTGATATAAGTGATTATGTTGTAGGTGTTGTATTGGGATAAAGGAAAGATAAGAAACTTCATGTAATTTACTATGCAAGTAAAACTTTGAATGATACTCAAATGAATTATTCAACAATAGAAAAAGAATTGCTTGCTGTAGTTTTTGCTTTGAAAAAATTTTGTTCTTATCTTGTTGGTTCTTCTGTTACTATATTCACTGACCATTCAGCCCTAAAATTCTTGCTCACAAAGAAAGATTCTAAACCGAGGCTCTTAAGATGGATACTCTTATTCCAAGAGTTTAATCTTGTCATTAAAAACAAGAAAGGTGTTAAAAATGTGGTGGTAGACCATCTGTCCAGATTAACTTATGAATTTCACGAGGATGGACAGCCAATCTATGAGAAATTCCCTGATAAACAACTATTCATAATTAATGAAACCATATGGTACACAAACATTGCTAATTTTCTAGCAATTGGAGCACTCCCTCTGTCATTCACTCCTACGGATAAAAAGAAATTTCTAAGGGAGGTTTGTAACTTCTTTTGGGAAGATCCATATGCATTCAAATAATGTAAAGATCATATCATAAGATGATGCATCCCTACTCCTGAAAGCAAACAGGTAATATCATTTTGTCATTCTGAAGCATGTGGTGATCACTTTTCGTCAAGGAAAATTGCTACAAAAATCTTTCAGTGTTGGTTTTACTGGCCCACACTTTTCAAAGATGTTCATGCATTTTTCTTAACATGTGATAGATGCCAAAGATTGGGAAGCATTTCAAAAAGAAACATGATGCTCTTAAAACTCATTCTGGTAATTAAAATTTTTGACTGCTGGGGCATCGATTTTATGGGACCATTTTTCCCTTCTTTTGGCTATCTATACATTTTAGTGGCAGTAGACTACGTATCCAAATGGGTTGAGACAATTCCATGCCGAAATAATGATCACCAAACGGTGATCAAATTTTTAAAGGAAAATATTTTATCCCGATTTGGAGTTCTTAAAACAATCATAAGCGATCGGGGTTCCCATTTTTTCAATCATTCTTTTTTGGAATTTGATGAAAAAATATTTGATTTTTCACAAAATTACAATCTCTTATCACACACAGACCAGTGGACAGGCCGAATTAGCTAATCGGGAGATCAAAATAATTTTTTAAAAAATGATAAACCTAGATCGCAAAGATTAGTCGTCAAGACTGGCTGATGCACTCTGGGTGTATCGTACTGCTTTTAAAACAATTTTGGGCATGTCTCCTTATCGATTAGTCTATGGAAAACCATGTCACCTACTTGTGAAATTGGAACATAGGGCATATTGGGCCATTGAAGCAATAAATTTTGACCTGGACAAGGCTGGACTATCAAGAAAACTTCAGATAAATGAAATGGAAGAATTGAGAAATGAAGATTATGAGAATGCCAAGATTGCAAAAAACGGGATGAAAGTTTTTCATGACAAGAACATTGTGCGAAAATCCTTTGAACCTTCTTAGAAGGTCCTGTTGTTCAATTCATGACTCCGTCTTTTTCCTAGTAAGTTAAAGTCAAGATGGACTGGGCCTTACATTGTCAAAAACGTGTTTGATCATAGAGCAATAAAAGTGAAAAACCCATCAAATGGTAATACCTTTACTGTTAATGGCCAGAGGTTGAAACCATTTTTGAAGGATTTTGTTAAAAATGTGAAAATCGTTATTTTAATGGAACCAGAATATCCCTCCGAGAATCGCACCTGCCGACACTCAAAAGGGTCGGATCATGTAAAAACCCGACCCGAGAAGACATCATCATGAGACCCCCACCACCGCCTTCTTTCTTTCTTTCTTTCTTCTTTTTATTCTTCTTCTTCTTCCTCGCTTTCTGTTCTGCTTTGTTCCTCTTCTTCTTAGTTTTCTTTTCCCTTTTTCTGCAAATTCGACCATACCCAAGCGAAATTATGTCCATGTATCCCGATGATCAGATCCCTATTCTCATGCTTTACATTGTTTTACTCCAGTTGTTTATAGGTATATTGTTCCTATTCACAATCACATACAAGCCTTACAAGCCCACCCGAGGCCCAGATCTGAACAGGAAGGATTAATGGTTACATTTTGATTTGTAGTTATCTGAAGAGGCATGGATCAGTGCCTTTCAACCTCATTTCTAAGATCCATACTGGTAAATTCGAAACATTGGGGACAATATTTAGTTTTGGTTGGGGGTGAGAATACAGTCCATATTTTGTGCCATTGTGTGCCTGTAAAATTTTTAAACTTTTGTTGTTTTTGTTGTTGTTATTGTTGTTATTGTAGATTATACTATGTACCTTGCCTTGTATTTTTTATGTCGTGAGTCAGTTTAAATTGTCTTTGTGACTAGCAGACGTTAAAGAACTAGATAGTGAGTCTTAAAGCTTAGGAATCATGGATGTTAAACTTTTTTGGTTTAGTCTAGAAGTTCTACGCACTTTTTCATTAGATGTGCATACTGTGATCATGAGAAAAGCAAGACTAGTGAAGAAAAATAAGATTCGAGAACAGCAAGCAAAACCCCTCTGTGGTAGAAGCACTTTTGCTAAACGTTGTAGTGCCAAGAAACTTGGTGCCTGTAAATAATGTGGCCAGGCATTTCATGATAAAAGATACAATCAGTGTTCTAAACCAATTTCTGGTCGCACACTCGATCGATTAGACTGGATAGTGAATGGGCAGAGTAAGGATTATCCTGACATGTTATCTTATTCTGGTACTTTGCTTAACCAGTTTGTGCGACAAGAGATTGGAAGAGTCACTAGTTGTTCGAACTACACAGAGGATGACTCAGATTAGATTGCTCTCTAACAAACTATGGAAAATTGTATTTTGGGGAATGAAAGCCAATGGTCCGAATTTGTGTGAATAGTGTGAAAATCCTTTTTTTTGTACATACTTTTCGGCTTTTAAATTGCAACAATGAAAATATGAGCCGAGTAAAGGAACGTCCCAAAATGCCAACCTCAGGTGTAGGTAGGGATTTGTCTTGAGACACTATGACTTTTTGCCCCTTTTGTTGTGTATAATGGAGTGTAGAAAATTTTTGTCTTTCATTCAACGTTCGAATGTCAGAGGCTTACAGTACTCTGCCTCTAATGAACTCTCTGATGGAACCAAAAGTACTGGGATCTCACAACGTTCGAAAGCTATTCCATGTTCGAACATCAGTTTAAATTTCTTCAGTTCACGTTCAAACGTCAGTAACTTTCGAACGGTGCAACTCAGACTATAAAACCTGATCGTCTTATTCATTTCAAAAAGGCCCAAATTACTCTAAAATCCTCAAAACCCTAGAGCCCTCCTTCACTCCGCAGACCTCAACCCACCCTCAGACCCCAAGAAAACCTAAAATCGACCCTCCCCAACTCACTTCCACCTCAAAAACATCATCCCCATACCAGAAATCCCAAAATTTCAGCACCTTCTCCAAGCTGCCAACGTTCGAACACCATGCCCAGAGTCAAAACTCCTTGCTAGGCATGCTTGACCAGTGAGCCATGAACCCAACATTGTTGAGGAAGTTATAGAGGAGAGATAGGGGAGGCTAAGGAAAAAGAGGTATGATCGTACTCGATTCCCAAGCGTTCTAAAAGCCGAAAGGTACGAGAATTTCTACCATAAACACCCTGTGGTTTGTGAGAGGGATGTGGCTATAGATGATTTTGCTGAGATTGGTGTGAATGCGAAAATAGAAAAAAGAGGATGGGTGTGTCACTTGAGGAATGGAGGAAGGGCCATTGTTGATTTGGTGCGGGAGTTCTACTCCAACGTCGAGATCATCAACGGCCCAATCCGAACCTATGTGTGGGGAATCCACATCGAAGTGAATGAGGATTACATAAAAGAGGTAAGAACGGAGTTACCTCGGGTGAAAAGACCTACCTACCCCTCAACGTAAAATGTGGAATTGGATGAGGTGGGTAAAGAATTAACTGGGATGGATAACTTTTCTTGGGTTGGGTGGAAGTTTATGAAACAAGGAGAATTGACAGATAGATATAAAATGTTCAACCTGATTGTTGTCTCCAACTTCTCTCCCATAAAAAGATCAAATGAATTTTTGCCAAAGACGGCCCGTCTGCTCTATGCCATTGCAAAAAGGCATAGCATTGATCTCCCCTCCCTCATTCTAAATGAAATGAAAAGGGGATGCGATGCAAAAAGGAATGCATTGCCCTTTAGTACATTGGTTACAAAGATGTGCATGGATAATGGGGTGAAGGCGAGGCCCGAGATGGAGGTGCAAGAGCCGATGGGGGTACTCGACAGAGGATCTTTCAAGAGGAGCAGGGGCCGTAGTGGTGACCCAGCAGCTAGGCTAGAAGTACCCCCTCCCCAAGGTGTTGATAAGGTGTAGGAGGAGTTAGATCGAGAGGAAGAGAGGGAGATCGAGAGGGAGTACAAGCAGCAGCAAGAGCAGGCAGGCCCCAGCACGCCCCCACAGTAGACATTGATGGACGTCATGCTTATCATTGAAGCTAAGCAGGAAGAGATCATTAGGCTATTAAAGGGTGGTACTAGTGGAGATTGTAGTGCTAGTGGAGCCGGTGGCATGGATGTTGAGGAGGGAGACGGATGATGATTTTTGTCCTTAGGGTTATTTGTTGTTTCCTTTTATGGATGCCTATTTTTGTTTGAAATTTTTGGGGAGATTTTGTGGATGATGTTTGTTTCTTTTTGGTAGTTTCTATGAATATTTACAATTTTTATTGTTTTGGATAGATCGAATCATGGATATTGTTGTGAATGATCATATTTTATGGAATGCATGGTTCAATTTATCACTTTTGTTTGTTTTAAGAGCATGTGTAGCTTTAGTTTTATATTGCTAAATATTAATAAATATTGAAATAGATATGGATGTTAAGATTGTTTGTTCAAATGACTAAGCATATGATCGGTTTGGCACCTCAACTCAACAGTCGAAACATAAAACCTCATTTTTAAAACCTTGATACAATCTCTATGCTTAAATTGTCAAATGTACAGAAGTTTTTGTCATTTTTAAGGTACAAAGGTGATCAAACTCGAAAATGGAATTGGTATGTAACCAATATTCCTCGAAACACCCAATATAACTAGTGGAGATGATAAAGAAAACCATGGTAAGTTTCAAACCTTCTGTTGATTTGGAGAGAATATCAACGATTACTCAAGAAAGGTTTTTCTCTTCTTTTTTTTCAATGATCTCATTAAACTTTGCTTTGATTGATGCAACTAAAGTGATCTATTTTCATAACCCATAGGGAACTTTTGCATACACATACATATGCACCTACTTGAGAAAGGATCTTAGGTCATCTTTGGATCAAATTTGAGCCTTAGCTAATTCTTTCACAAAAATATGACCCTATTCAGTAGTGATTGAGCCTTCAAAGTATGAATTCCTTTCCAAAAAGCCCAAATGGTGACCAAGCCACAAGGAAATATACTCGACATACCTTGCTATCTAATTTTCTTACACCCTTTTATAAATTAGAATAATACAAAAGAGCAAGAAAAATAGACAAGACAATGGTGTCTACTATTCCATGAAAGAAAAGAAAATCAATGAAAAAAATCTACAAAAAGGAAAAGAGAACGAAAGACAAGACTTTTCAAGAAACTGAAAAATGGGAAAATCAAAGAAAGAAATCCCATTCCCAGGAAAAAATGTCAAAAAGCCAAACAGAGGTGTGCTAAAATGCATAAAAGATAGTTTTTGTACTTCATTGACGTCATTTAGTTAATCACTAACCTCTAGCCCCATTACAACCTACAAAAGCCCTAGGTGATCTCAAGTTTGATGCATGTGTATATCTTCAACTATAAGTGGGGTGTGTTACTTGTATTACTTTATTTTCATCAAAATTCCTTCATGAGATTATGCCAACACATGATTAGTTTGTTTCCAAAAGCTTTATTTATTTTCTAAATTACACATGTAATTTTTTGTCTGGCCATCTTCTGATTACATGCCCTGTGAAAAATCACTATAATCATAGCGAACTTTTTGTTGAGGGTATGCCCAAGAGAGACTTGTGAAATCCAAGCTATCCATGGAGGGTGGTAAGCAGAATGTTTGTTATATATCAATTCTTGTTTCTAGAATGATCACCCCACTCCTAAGGAAATTTCAAATGCTAATGTGACAAGTGCTAATTTTTGCATAGAGTTGGTACCAATGGAAAAGAAATGTAGGGGATAGGTCACGATTGAAGGATGAGTGTCCTAACGACCATGATGCTAATTCACTTGAACCGAAAATCTCGTATACACATTTGTTCGACTGAAGTTTGTGGGTAACTTCACTGGAAACCCTCATGAGACAACTTGATTGAATGAAAATATGTGTCGTTCCCTACCTCTCAACACCACCCTCAAATGTGTATGGCTTATGTGTTAAGGGAGTGTCACTCTCCCTCGGGATGATATAAGAGATAGGGAACAACGGAATGTGAATGGTGGAAAATGGATGAACAAAATATATGAAATGGAAATGTGGAATGTGCACAAAAGCGCTCCTCAATCGCAAGGAGTCTTTCGTGGTCGATGTTTTACTTGGAAAGTATTCCAAGGTCGTCTCCTCAGGGAAGGAAAGGGAGTTTTGTAAAAGTGATTTTGCAAAAGTGAAAAGAAAGTGTAAAATCTTGTATTTGAGTTTTATGTTTGGTTTGCAAGAAAACTAGTGTTGGCTAATCCAAAGGATTCATTCCAATGGGAGTACCAAATTAACTCAAAGCCTTCCTCCGATTGAGCATTAATGAACGATTGATTCGGGGGAAGCTAGGGACGAGATTGGTGAGTATCTAAGCATAACCCGTGACTAGGCCTACGGGATATCAAAGGCTCACCAACTCATCCACTCTCAACCCCGTCAAACCGAACTATTTGACTCAAAAGGGAGGAATGGAGAAGAGTTGAAATGGAATCCCCAAGAGGAGGTCTTCCCTTGGATTAACCAACTTAAAATCTAGGTACTCATGATAAAATGAAAGACAAGCATAATATAAATGGACATAATGAAGAAATGAAGCATGGAACTTAACTAAATGAAAGAAACTTAAACTAGGAAGACAAATCAACAATACCCATTTTAAACTAAGAAATGAAGAACTTGAAAGCATAAATGGTGAAATCTAAGTTACACAAGTAAACTTGAAATAGACTTGAAGTAAATGACATTAAGGTAATAAAATGAAGATTACAAGAGTATGACAGCTTACTACAACAATAGCAAGTGAAATGGGAGAAGAAAATGCAAAAAATAATTCATCATCTTCAACCTTGGAACTCTCTCTCTATATCTACTCCTAAGCTTAGGTAGCCAACCCTCAAAAATACTGAATATTGTTGAGATATATGGAGTGTATGCCTTGCAAAAAACGTCCATGAGGGTCCTCCCTAGCTGTCTACTCTAGCTCCTATCAAAAGGGGGCTGAAATGATGCATTGCACAGGCTAGGGCAAGCCTAGCCTAGGAGCCCACATGCCTGCCCATTCCTCTCCCATGCTTCATTAATGCCAAGCCTTCCAAGTCTTCCAAATGTGTAAGGGAGGCGTGCTCTTGTGTCAGGAAATGTTGGGGGGCAAGTGGGAGAAGTGTAGGTGGGACCCCTAAGCCTCAAAGTTGAGTTACAGGCTGTTTTTCGGCCAGAATGTTCGTGGTACCGGTAATAGGTACCGGTACCATATGGTACCAGTACCAAGTACCGGTACTGTTTTTTCTACACTGGACCACCTTCGGTAGAAATGACATAACTCTTGATCTAACCGTTGGATTGAGCTAAACTTTTTACACGATACAGAAGACATCCAGATCTACAACTTTCATGTTTTGAACGTTTCTAGATTCTGAGTAGATCATGGTCAAAATGGAGGACAACCGAGGCAGTGCTTCCCAGTGATGTGGCAGCTGGTGCCTTTGTTCCAAAACACCAATACCTCCTTGATTTCTTCAATTTTAAGCCTCCAATTCTTCATGTATTGTGTCCATGCCATTACCACACATCCCACATAGTTGCAAGGTCCTAAAATCCAACATTTAAGCTATCAAAACATGCAACATCGAGAATTCAATATTATTCATAAAATAGGCTAACACTAAGTAATTAAATGCAAAAGTTGAGTTATAATGAATGTAATGAGGCCATGAAATGTGTAATATTATGTGCTCATCACAACTCTCATCCACTAGGAGAAAACTAGGGGTTTAACGGCTTGTAGCATAAGCTAAAGGCAATCAGATGACCTACGAAAAAGGAATTTACATTTATTTGTTGATATATTACTAGGGACTATCAATATTTAGGTTGGGGGTGTGATTAGTACTCAAATGTAGCAGAATATTATGCCCTTTTTGGGCTAATTATACTTTGATGGAGTTTAAGTGAAGATGTTTCAGATCCTAAAGTGAACAAGGACTCAAGTCAACAAATATCACAATATGATGTAATACCAACACATCAGGGAACAAATTGGAAAAGCTGGGAACAAAGAAGTCACGTTCGATTGCCATTCAATGTTTGAACGTCCATAAGAGCCAAGCCACTGAGACAAAATGTGTTGCAGCCAAGAGCCAAAGTCCTGAGGAACAAAGGACCAACGTTCGAATGCCATCTCACGTTCAAACGCCCACTAGTACACTGACAAAACCAGACTGAAGATATGGCGTGTTGTAGTGAAGAAGATCAAGACTTTGAAGTGCAGTACCTGTAGTACAACGTTTGAAGAACAGTACCACGTTCGAACGCCAAAGAACGTTCGAACATCCTTTGTATATGTGACAAGAGTACATATATGAGACATGGCGTGTTGAAGTGAAAACTGAAGGCTCTGCAGACTGAAGACTTTCGGTTCCACGTTCGAACATCCATCCAACGTTCGAACGATCATACAGACAGCCTGCTGATTAGTTGTTGAACTTGGACAAGAGTACTTTTCACCTCCTTGTTTTACCACCTTTCCTTGTCTATAAATACTCCCATTTTGGGAGCTTGTAAGGGAGCTGGAGCTAGATGAAAATCTAAAAGCTTCTTGATAACTTGTAGTCTTTACATACATTGTAGTTTCATTTGTTTACTTCAAGTCTTTACATTTAGGTTCTAATTCCTTTATTTACTTCAAGTCTTTACATTTATGTTCTAGTTCCTCTATTTACTTCAAGTCTTTACATTTATGTTCTTGTTCGTTTACTTACTTATAATCTTTGTTGCACTTGCTTTCATTTACATATATGAAGAGAGATAGCTTTATTTTAGGTAGTGGAAGTAAGCCACCAAAAATAACTATCTTTCTCTTACTTTCTTTCACTTTCATGGCTTGAGCATCTTCTTCTTAGAGGAGCGAAAGTCTTCCACTTTTCTAGAGCTATACCAAAGCCGTGAAGGGTGGAATGTGATTCACTTATTCTTTGTTGAAGATCTATCTTTCTTTTACTTTCTTTCACTTCCATAGTTTGAGCATCTTCTTCTTAGAGGAGTGAAACTCTTCCACTTTTCTAGAGCTTTACCCAAGCCGAGAGGGTGGAACGTGATTCACTCATTCTTCATTGAAGATCAACCTCGGAGTTCCTCTACTTGGAGGGATGAGTATCATTCACTTTTCTAGCTTTACCAAAGCCATGAGAGTGAATAGTTTCTCATTCACTCTTTAGTAAGAGGTGAAGGGCATGTATAAATTATCCGAAAGCTATATTTATGCTTTGTTCTAATGCTTAATGTTTATATCTCCTTGCTTAATGGATGATTGATTGCTTCTAGCAAAGCTAAAGTACTTAGTATAATCGAGAGTTTTCTATGACACAGATGACTCTTGCATGGAATGACTCCTCGTTTCAAGGCAAGTACCCCGGCTAGATCTTCATGACTACCCTTTAATCATCCCCATTATTGTGCTTTATTTAAAGAATGAATTCATCTTTATCTTCCGATTAACTTGTTGTTGACACGGGAGTTAATTGAGTTATTAAGCATAAATATAATAAACCGGATAATTGACTACTTGTCCAGATCCTTGAACTAAAAAGTGACTTCATTTTCATTTGAATTTATATTATATTTTGTCTAGAAAACTTTCTTGGAAAGAATTCAATATTCTATTCAAGAAGTCACCCACATCTCACAACTTCAAAATCTCAAAGGTTACAATCAATCAGTCTCAATTATTGCTTACGTTGAAACACCAACACAACAATTTTCCTGTGGATTCGACTCCGAACTCAAACTGGTTTATTACTACAACTTGACCGCCTGCAGTTGGATGTACACATTTCGGATCAAGTCACACGGGTCAAGACTAATAGAAAGCACCCCCAAAGTTGTAGGAAGCGGTAATCAGGGCATCAAATCCCAGTCAACCTAGATCTTCTCCTAAAATCAAGGAAGATCCCAAGGAAGAATGGCAAGGATCTCGCCAGAGATCTCTTAGAGATAGGAAAAATGTTATAAATATGATATATCGCCCCCGTCAAAGGGCAGAGAACCCTACTTGTATAAAAGGACATCTTGTAAAACTTTTTGGAGATATACAAATCAGGTGAGCATGAGCCTCCATTGAAGAGTGGACTAGCCGAGCTCCTTAAGCCGGTGAACCACTATATTTCTTCTATATTACACACCCCCATACCCCATATAACCATCACATCCATCTTTCAGTCCACGAACCTAGTGGCTCAAATCTAATCTCATATTAACAATCTCACCTTCGGCTCATTCACGTGAAAATACGTCATTAGTTTGGCATCGTTTGTGGGAGCGATTGTTCCTACTATAAACACACTGATCTTTCAGTAACTGATGGTCTTAACTCATAATATGAGCCAAAGTCAAGCAAATCCCATCCGAATCCAGAATCAGCAAGAAGCCACCAGTGGAATGCAGCAAGAGAATCCTCCTGGCCATGTCCATATTGTAGGAGATAACCTTCATGGGAAAAATCCCCTTGCAATTGATGAGATGGAGGCCATTCGCATAGCCAAAAAGCGTTTACTCCAACAAAACGAGGAGCTCTTGAAGCTCCTACAAGGCCCACAGCCGACACGACCAGCCCAAGGGGGCCCTCCATAAGGGGAACCTCAACATCTTGATCCCCTAAGGGAAGCGAACGAGGGGTATGAAAATAGCCAGGCTCCTTCCAAACCTCCAAGGGCTGGTAATAACAAAGAGGCACAGAGTCAAAATAATGGGATCAAAAGAAACAACTTCCCTACTTTCCAGCAGGAAAGAATGGAGCAGTATTGAGAACAGTGCTTCAAGGGCATTTTGTAGGAACTCAGTCACATGAAAGATGTTGTAAGGGGTACAACCCCAGTTACGATGGATGCACTGGTACAGCAGACTAAGTTCCCATTTACCTTGGGAGTATTACACTTCCCCCTTTCCTGGAAGTTCAGAATGCCGCAGATAGAGGTCTTTAATGAGACAAAAGATACTACAGACCACCTCAATACCTACAAAAATCAGATGGAGTTGCATGGGTATCAGGATCTAGTACAATGTCATGCCTTTGCCATTACTCTAAAAGGGATAGCACTTGCCTGGTTTAATAGGCTTCCCCCAACCTCAATCTCCTCTTTTAAAGAGCTCTCTATCCCTTTTGTATCTCACTTTATCGGGGATAGGATATACAGGAAGCCAAGTTACCACCTGTTAAATGTAAAACAGGGGCGCCCAGAAAATCTCAGGTCCTATGTTCAAAGGTTCAATTCAAATTCACTAAAGGTAGATATCCAAGATGAAAATTTTGTCAATACTGCATTCATAGTTGGCCAGGAGTGCAATCCAAGGATTTAATGTTCACCATATCTAAGAACCGTTAGGCAAGCATGGCCGAGGTGCTGGCGATGGTAGAGAAATGCATAAATGGTGAAGAAGCTCTCATTTCCAAGGTAGGGAGTTCGTCATCGCAGAAGGAGAAAAGGAAGGAACGAAAAAAGAGGGACCGAAGTCCCAAGAAGGAGAGAGAGTGATAAATGTCTCCATGAAGAGACAGGGATCGCTCTCCAAAGCAAAGAGAAAATGTCTGAGACAGTTTAGGTCCTCTGCAACCAGAACTATAGCCGAGATACGCACCTCGGCAGCTCACCCCTCTGACCACCACGATATCACAGGTTTTGTATGAGGTACAAAACGAGAAGTTCCTAAGGTGGCCACCTCGGATGAAGGCAGACCCAACAAAGAGAGACCCCATAAAGTACTGTGATTACTACAAAGACTACAGTCATCACACTGACGATTGCATCTAGTTAAAGAAGAAAATTGAATTTCTAATCCAACGAGGGCAATTGCGTCACTTCGTGGCCCATGACAATCAAAACCGAGCTCTTCTACCTCCACCACCTCAGCAGCAAGCCCCAGTATAGCATCACCAACCTTTGGGGGAGATCAGAGTGATGTCGAGGGGATTTACAGAAGGTAGGGAATCCAATGCAACCAGAAAGGCTCACCTGTGCAGAATCAGAGTTGATGAAGCACTAGAAATACACAGTGTGTCCAAGGCACCACGGCTAAGTACAACCATCACCTTTTCGGACTCAGACCAAGAAGGTTGCCATCATCCTCATGATGACCCATTGGTAATTAGGGCTATTGTGGCCAATAGAATGGTACATCGAGTTTTGATTGACAATGGAAGCTCGGTAGACATTATTTTTGCCTCGGCATTTGACAAAATGGGCTTAGGTAGGGAAAAGCTAGAGATAGTGAGTGCTCATCTATTGGGATTCTTAGGGGAAAGATTATTACCCCTAGGATCAATTCAACTCGTGTTTCGCACTAAAAGACCCGCCTTGCCAAACTACCACAAATGTGAGATTTGTCTTGATCCGAAATGTGTACACCCAAGTACAGGCGGCCAAGCTGTAGTAATAATCCGATTTGAGCCCGGAGTCGAATCCATAGGGAACTTGTTGTGTTCGTGTTTCAAAGTAAGCAGTGGTGAAGATCAATTGATTGCAACCTTTAAGATTTGTAATTGTGAGATAGGGATGTTTTACCTAGATTAAATATGAAATTCTTTCCTAGAAGGCTTTCTAGACAGAATATAAGATAAATTTAAATAAAAGAAAAGTTACTCTTTAGTTCGAGGATCAAGACATGTAGTCAATTATCCGGTTTATTATATTTATGCTTAATAACTCAATTTTATTCATTTTTCACATTCTTGACAAATCCCTATCTGTTTATTTCTTTTTCTCATTCTGTTATGTTCCTTGACTTTTTCCTCCTGTACCAATGGCCATCATTGTCTTTCCCTTCTTTCTTTTCTTTCTTGTATCATACTGATAGATAAGAGGGTGTAAGAAAATTAGATAGCAAAGTTTGCCCAATGTACTTTCTTGTGACTTGGTCATAATATGGGTTTTTTTGAAAAAAAGTTTATTCTTTAAAGGCTCAACATGGCTAACTAGGGATAAAATTTTTACAAAAGAAATGGCCCAAGCTCAAAGTCAAACTAAAAGATGGCCTAAAATCACTTCTCAAGTATGTGCACATGTATATGTCGTATGCATGTGCTTCCTTTGGGACATGTCAATAGATCACTTTAGTTGCGTCAATCAAAACAAGGTCAATGAGATTATTAAAAGAAATGAAGTGAAAGAGCTTACTTTGAGAATTGTCGATATCGTCTAAAAAACATCATAAGGCTCAAGACTTGCCATGGTTTTCTTTTGTTATCTCCACTGATTATGTCGGGTTTTTCAGGGAATGTCAGTTATATATCGATTCTTTTTTCGATTTTGATCACTTTGTACCTTAAGAATAGCAATTACTGATGTACATTTGACAATTAAATCATAGAGATAGTATCAAGGTTCCAAAAATGATGTTTTACATCTCAGTTGTTAAATTGTGGTGTCAAACCAATTATGTGCTTAGTCATTTTCACAAGTCATCTTAACATCCATATCTGTTTTTTATTAACATATAACAATATAAAGCAAAATCTACGCATACATTGAACACAAATAAAAGTGATAAATTGAACCATTCATTGCTCCGAATATGATTGTTTACAACAATATCCAAGAATCAATCCATCCATGAAAAAAAAACATAGCAACACGAACAAAACAAAAACTTTAAACATCTCTACAATCCATAAAAGAAAAATCATCCTAAGAAGAAACAAACAAACAAACACCCAACTACTCAAGAACAGAGATATCCTTTCAATCTCCTCCATCTCCACCATCAGCAGCTCCACTAGCTCTACCGCCCCTCAAAAGCCTAAGGATCTCATCATGTTTAGCTTCGATTTTAAGCATGATGTCCCGTAAAGAACGATGGGGCATACTGGGGCCTGCTTGGTCTGGCTGCTCTCTCTCTGCTTCCATCTCCATCTCCTCTTCCCGGTCAGGCTCTTCCTGCACCTCATCACTTCCTTGGGGAGGTGGCACCTCTTGTCTTGCAGTCGAAGCTCTACTATGACCTTTACTTCTCTTGAAAGAGCCCTTGTTTAGTGGCCCCATCGGCTTTTGGATTTCCATCTCAGGCCTTAGCCTGATCCCATTCTGCTTGCATATTTCAGTCACCAGGGTGCCAAAAGGAAATTCACTCCTCTTCGCATCACATCCCTTCTTCATTTCACTCAATATTAGTGAAGGGAGGTCGATGCTATGCCCTTTTCTTATTGCATAAAGTAGTCGATCCATTTCAGGCAATACTTCATTCTTTCGTCCTATAGGAGCGAAGTTGGAGACTACAATCAAATTTAACATCTTATTGTTGTCAGTGAGTTCTCCTTGTCTCAAAAAATTTTGCCCCGACCATGAAAAGTTAACCACCCCAATCAATTCTTTACCCCAACACCTTCACCGCCACATCTTTCTTTGGAGGGTAGGAGGCTTTGTCTATCCAAGGCAACTCTTGTTGTATTTCTTTAATGTATGCCTTATCCACATCAATGTGGGTGCCTCTAACATATGTACGAATTGCACCGTTGATGATCTTGGCGTTGGACTAAAACTCCCTCACCAAGTCAATAGTAGCATCCCCACAATTTCTCAAATGCCACACCCAGTCCTTTCTCTCCATCTCCTCCAATTGTCCAATCTCAGCAAAATCAGTGATGACAATGTCTCTCTCACAGACTATAGCATGTTTATGGTAAAATTCCTCATACCTTTCTGCCTTTAAGGCGCTAGAAAACCAAGTCCGATCATATTTCTTTGTCCTTTGCTTCCCCTTTCTCTACTATCACTTCCTTAACAAAATTTGGCTCTCGGCTCATTGGATGAGTGTGCCTTGCAGGCAGCTTCACTCTTGGCATAGCGTTCGAACGTTAGAAGAGCTAAAGAGAATGCTAAAAACTTGGATCTCTAGGTGTGGGGATGAGGCTTTTGATGTGGAGATGAGTTACGGAAGGTCGAATTTGGGTATTTTTGGAGACTGATGGTGGTCTGAGGTCTGTGGAGTGAAAAAGGGTTCTAGGATTTTGAAAATTTGAGAGGGACTAGGGATTTTGAACTCAAAAAGATGATGCAGGCTTTTATAGTCTGAGTCGCGACGTTCGAACGTTACTAACGTTCAAATGTGGGTAGAAGAATTTTAAAATATCGTTTGAACGTTGGTGTTGTTCGAATGTTAGGAGCTCCTAGTACTTTTGTATTCTATCAGAGGCCAAAACACCGTAAGCTTTTGAACATTCGAACGATCTATTGGCATTCCAACGTTTATCCTCATTCTAATGGTCTATTAGCATTTGAACGAGTTGAGCTCCCAGTACTTTTGCTCTCATCAGAAAGTTCATTAGAGGTAAAATAATGCAAGCTATCAATGTTCAAATGTGAGTATCGTTCGAACGTTGATCCAAAACAAAAATTGCATGTTTTGTAATATGGTACCCATAATCAAAGAAGTATATTTACAAACACAAGAATCTGAACCAATTTTCATGTCGTCTCAGGACAGATCCCCACCCACGATGTTGGTTGGTGTTTCGGGGCGTTCCTTACTCAGCCCATATTTTCATTTCAAACAGAATTTATACAAAAAAAAAATTAACAAAAATTCAGACCCTTGGCTTCTATCCTAAAAACATAATTTTTCACAGTTTAAAGGCAGATTAATCCAACTCATCCTCTGTATCTGTGTAACTTGGACAACTAGTGACTCTCCCAATTTCCCTCTCACACACTGGTCAAGCATAGTACCATAATAGGATGGCGTCTCAGGGTAATCCTTACTCAACCCATTCACTATCCAGTCTAAACGATTGATGCGCGACCAAAAATTGATTCAGAACACTTATTATACATTTTCTCATGAAAGACTCTACCACACTTTTTACAGGCACCAAGTCTTTTTGTACGACGGCGTTTAGCAAAAGTGCTTCAGCCACAGAGGGGTTTTGCTTGTTCTTGTCGGATCTTGTCTTTCCTTACCATTTTTGCTTTTCTCATGATCGCATTATGCATATCAGATGGTAACGTTTGTAGAACTGCCAGACTAAACCAACAAAGTTTGACAACTTTCCTACGCTTTTTAAGACTCACTATTTGGTTCTTTAACGCCTGTCAGTCACAAAGACGATCAAAACTGACTCACAGACGTCATCATTAATTTATACACAATACAAGATAAGGTACATAATATGATCTGAACAATAATAACAAAAATAGTGATTGTCAAAATTCCTTTACTTTTCCTTAACCCCTAAATACTACCCTTCGAGATATGTACGAAATGTATGCAAGAAGGAGAGGGTCACTCTCCCTTGTGATAGTGTCAAAAGAAAGGGCAAAGGGAAAGGAAAGTGGGATGATATAAATATGATGTATGAATGCACAAAAATGCTCCCCAATCGCAAGGAGATTTTCGTGTGTCAGTGTTTTACTTAGAGAAGTATTCCATGGTCATTTCCACTGGGAATAAAGTAAACCAAAGTGAAGGTGATTGTGAATCAAAGAAAGTGTAAAAATCTTTGCGGTTGAAAGTTGTTTGGTGGAGTGTGTTTCAGCAAAATGCAATGAGAAACAAATGTTGGCAAACCCAAGAAGTCACTCTAATGGGAATACCGCTTCAACTCCAATCCTTCCTCAGATAGAGCATGAATGAACGATTGATTCAGGGGAAGATAGGGACAAGGTTGGTGAGTATCTAAGCATAAACCGTGGCTAAGCCAATGGGATATCAAAGGCTCACCAACTTATCCACTCTCTATCCTGTCAAACCGAAACCATTGGACTCATAAGGGATGAGAGAGAATGAGTTGAAATAATATTCCCAACTTTAAGTTAGTTTTTCCAACTTTAAGATTTAGGTACTCATGTTTGAAATGGAAATGACAATGGAGTGATGGAGCATTGCAAAGATGTGAAGGTTTAAAGCTATTAAGTGCAAGAAATCATAAGCTGAAAGTGAAGGAATTTAATACCCATCTTAAGCTAAGACAATGAAAGACTTTGATGCATTAATGGTAGAAACTTAAGGAGAGTGTTACACTAGCAATGACTTGAAATAGAACAACATTAAATGCATTAAATGACATTTTAAAAGTTCTTACAGGGGTATCCAAGACAATGCATTGAAGAAAAGCATCAGAAACTCAAATTCTCACACCAAAAACACTATTTAATCTCTTCTACTCAGTCTCTCTTCTCTCAATATCTCTCTTTGTATCTCCTTTCCTCCTGCTGAATGCTAGTTTCTTTTTCTTCCTCCATCCCCGTCAAACATGCATCAGCCCTCTCCTGGCTAGCTTGATGTGATTTCCAACTTAGGCCCCCTACCAGTAGATTGGGTGTGACTACTGATTGGTTAATAACCTTGTCTCCATTAACCCCAAATTACTATCCCTTAGACTATGCAATGTATGGACAAAGGGAATGATTTCTTTCCCTTGGGATAGTGTCAAAAGAAAGGGCAAGGAGGAAGGGAAATGAGATGATATAAATATGAGATGTATATGCACAAAAATACTCCCTAATCAAAAGGAGACTTTCGTGGGTCGTGTTTTACTTGCTGGTATTCCAAGGTTGATTCCACGGGGAAGGAAGTAAACCAGTGTAAAAGTGATTTGGTGAAAATGAAAGTGTAAAATCTTTGTGGTTGAAGATTGTTCGGTGAAGTGTGTTCTTATGAAAATGTAATGAGAAAACAAATGTTGGCAAACCCAAGAGGTCACTCCAATGGCAGTACCATCTCAACTCAACTCCAAACCCTCCTCCGATAGAGCATGAATGAACTATTGATTCGCGGGAAGCTAGAAATAAAATTGGTGAGGATCTAAGCATAATCCTTAACTATGTCTACAAAATATCAAAGACTCACCAACTCATCCATTCTCAATCCGGTCAAACCGAACCATTGAACTCATAAGAGAGGGAGGAGAATGAGTAGGAATGGTATACCCGAGTGGAGGTTTCCCTTGGATTTACCAACCTAATGATTTAGCTACTCATGCTTGAAATGAAACCAACAATGTAATGAGAGTGCATGGGAAAACTATGAAGATTTAGAGTACCAAGTGCAAGAAATTAAAGGCTAAAAGTGAAAACATTTCAAACCCATTTTACAGCTAAGAAAAATGAAAGACTTGGAACATTAATGGTGAAGCTTTAAATGAGCATTAAAACAATAAGAAACATGAAGGAAAATAACATTAATGACATTCAATGAAGTTCTAAAGATCCTTACAAGAGATTACAAGGCAATGTGATGAAGAAAATACAAAAAAAATCAAATTATCTCTCTAACATCACTATTCATTGTCTTCTACCCAACTCTTCTTCTCTATATCTATCTTCTTTTCCATCATGCTTAACTCTCTCCCCTTTTCTCTCCAAAACGTGCCTCTAGAGGTCTGGGGTAACTTGGGAAGTCCCATCCATCCGTAGGTAGCAGGTGGCATGGGTTGGACAGGTGTGAGTAGAGCTTGTCTGCACACCTAGCTTCTTCCTTTCTCTCTCTCTTCATTTATCGCTCAAACTCCAAAATATTCAATCCATGGTGTGAAAGAGATGAATAGTATTATGGGCGTGTCAGGGAAGTAGGGGAGAGCAGATGGTGGGGTCCGCAAAGCAACAGAGCTTCAACTATAGAGATTTGGGAAAAAATTTGACAGCGTACGGTACGGTACCGTACCGGTATGGTGTCTGATGTTTATGTTGTTTCAGCAACCTTTGAGCATTCCAATTCTCATTCTTTCATCCCTCTTTGTCTCAATCCTTGTTGGAGTGCCATAGGGAGTCTTGTTTAACATTTTTTAACTGCAAATTCAAAATGTCATCATTAATAACTCGACATATGTAACTCCCATCAATAGCATCATAAAAATCATTGATTAACTAACGGTTAGCACATATAATTATGTGATGTTTTGTGCTAATCAACTACCAGTAGTTAAGACTCCAGTGAACAACGAATACAGGTAGTTGTGCGGTAGCATCAGGTCCAGTAGCTAGTGACTACCTGTAGTTATAACTCCAGTGAACAACGAATACCGGTAGTTGTGCGATAGCATCGGGTCCAGTAGCTAGTTACTGCCGGTAGTGCCTACCAGTAGGTTTTTACTTCTGCTGCAAAATCCCTGACTCCCTAACCCTTCAAGAAATCCTTAGTGACTATCGATAGTCGTTATCTGGTTTTGCTTAATTCTTGTTTTCTTCTTCTTTCAATCCATCATCAAGGCTTGTTCACATCTCCATTCATCGATTTGTTTTGGAGTGCTTTAAGAAGTCTCATTTAGCATTGTTTAACTGCAAACACCAAATATCATTGATAAGTACTCGATTAATACAACATTCCTCATTTAATCCCCAAAATCATTTAAAACGATATGATTAGCACATCGAAGTGTACGAAGTTTTGTGCAAATCAAACATCAACAAAAATTTTAAAAATTTACAGCAAATACATAGTCACATACAAAGAATATGAACTACAGTTCTCACCCCCAACCTAAATTGAACATTATCCCCAATGTTTCGAATTTACTAGTGTAAGGATCTTTGGAGACGAGGTTTGAAAAGTAGGGATATGTGCTTCTGCCGAAACCTCCCTCAAAAATTTCTTTTTATCCATGGGAGTGAATGACGGAGGGTGTGTTCCAGTAGCTAGGAAATTAGCAAGTTCTGTGTACTACGGAGTCTCATCAATTATGAACAGTTGTTCATCAGAAAATTTCTTATTGATTGGCAGTCCTTCCTCGTGAAATTCATAAGTAAATCTGGACAGATAGTCTGCCACCACATTTTCAATACCCTTCTTGTCTTTAATGACAAGATCAAACTCTTGGAGTAAGAGTATCTATCTTAAGAGCCTCAATTTGGCATCTTTCTTTATGAGCAAGAATTTTAGGACTGCATGGTCAGTGAATACAGTAACAAAAGAACCAACAAGATAGGAACAAATTTTTTCAAAGCAAAAACTGCAGCAAGCAATTATTTTTCAATTGTTGAATAATTCATTTGAGCATCATTCAAAGTTTTGCTTGTATAGTAAATTACATGTGGTCTCTTATCCTTTCTTTATCCCAATACAGCACCTACAACATAATCACTCGCATCACACATTAGTTCAAAGGGTAGAGTCTAGTCAGGGAGTTACATTATTGGAGCAAAAATTAACATGCCTTTCAGCTTGTCAAGAGTTTTCTAGCATGTGTCATTCCAATCAAAGATTATGTCCTGACACAAGAGATGACACATGGGTTTGGCTATGGTATTGAAGTCTTTTATGAATCTCCTGTAAAAACTTGCATGTCCTAGGAATGCTCGGACATCTTTTACAGTCTTTGGTGCTGGCTGATTTCCAATTAGATCATTTTTTGCTTTGTCAACTTTCATGCCTTCAGACGACACAATGTGACCTAAAACAATATCTTGTGTTACTATGAAATGAAATTTCTCCCAATTGAGCACCAGATTGGATTCTTTACATCTTATTAACACTTTTTCTAGGTTGGCCAGACAAAAATCAAATAAGTCACCATAAAAACTCATACATGAATACTTCCAAAAAAATTTCAATCATGTCACTGAACAGGCTTAGCATGCATCTTTGTAATGTTGCAGAAGCGTTACAAAGTCCAAATGACAACATTTTGAATGCAAATGTGTCAAAGGGGCATGTGAATGTGACTTTCTCTTGATCATTTAAGGCTATCTCAATTTGATTATACCCGAAATATCCATCCAATAAACAGTAAAATTCATGGCCTGCAATTCTTTCTAGAACCTGATCAAGAAATGGGAGAGGGAAATGGTATTTCCTAGTTATCAAATTCTATTTTCGGTAGTCAATGCACATTCTTCATCCTGTGACGACTCTAGTTGGCACTAGTTCATTGGCATTATTTTTTACCACTGTGACCCCAGACTTTTTGGGTACAACTTGGGTTGGACTAACCCATTTGCTATCAGAGATGGAAAAGATTATCCCTACATCTAAGAGTTTGAGTACCTCAGTTCTCACAACTTCCTTCATGTGAGGATTCAATCGTCTCTGCATTTGATGATAGGGTTTTGAGTCATCTTCAAGGTATATAGCATGATTACAGATTAACGGGCTTATTCCTTTCAATTCAGCAATGGTCCACCCAATCGTACTTTTATGGATTTGAAGAATTTCAATCAGTTTATACTCTAGCAAGTCTGTTAACTTAAAGGAAATTACCAATGGGTATGACTCATCTTCTCTTAAAAATGCTTACTTAAGGTCAGATGGGAGAGGCTTCAATTTAGACTTTGGTGGCCTGTACTTGATGAGAATGGCTTTGTACCTCTTGATGAAAGTTCCCCAAATTTTGGGACCCATGTCTCAACATCATGAGTAGGGCAACTTTTTGTATTTGGGTCATCATTTGTTGAAACAGATGAGATGGACTCTAGCAGAGATGATTCAGTCAGGTTTTCATAGAATGTGTCACTCAGATGTTCCTGTATCAGTGATTCAATCGAGTTTACTTTCCCTTCTCCTCATCCTCTCCTGGGTGTTTAGCAATATTGAAAATATTCAGCTCAAGAGTTATCTTCCCAAAAGTTAATTTCACAACTTCATTCCTATAATTGATTAATGCATTGGAAGTTGCTAGGAAGGGTTGACCAATAATGACGAGAATTTGGTTTTTTGAATCCAATGCTGGCTGAGTATCCAGAACAATGAAGTCAACAGGGAAGACAAAGTTATTCACTTGGACAAGTACATCTTCAACAACCCCCCTAGGGATTTTTACCAATTTGTCTGCTAAATGGAGTGTAACACAAGTGGGTTTGAGTTCACCCAGACCCAATTACTAGTAGACAGAGTAGGGTAGCAAATTAATACTAGCTCCAAGGTCTAACAGTGCTTGTTCAATCTTAAAGTCTCCAATGACACATGACACAGTTGGACACCCAGGATCTTTGTATTTTGGAGGGGTTTTGCATTGAAGCAAGGCACTGGCTTGTTTTGTCAGGAAGGCTTTTTTTGAACATTCTGGCTTCTCTTGACTGTGCACAAGTCTTTTAAAAACTTGACATATGATGGTCCTTGTTGAATTGCATCCGGAAGTGGGATGCTGGTTTTTACTTGCTTGAAAGGCTCATAAATTTCAGGCTGATGATTCAACTTGTATGTGGCTATGAGTCTATGTGGGAAAGGAGTAGGGATTAAACATGAAGGTTCTGGCTCTTGTTCTATCATTGGCTCAGGCTCTTTTTCAATTACAAGTTCATGCTCAACTGATGAGTTGATTACGATTGACTCAGGTTTTGACTTTAGAATTAGCATGTCTCTGATGATCCTGTCAATCACCTTGCCATTTCTCCATGTAGTGACAGCTTAGGCTTGGTCTTGTGGAGGTTTTGGTTGGGCAGAAAACTTGCCCTTTTCTTATATGCTCATGGATTGAGTCAACTTTTGAATGTGGCTTTTAAGATCTTCGAAGGAATGGGTGGGCTGTTCTTTGAAATCAATGAAAGACTTGGTGGAATGGGCATTGAAGTTCATTTGGGTTTGCATGAACTGGTTTAGTGTATCCTCAAGGCTCCTTTTGTGTGGTAGTTGGTATGATTGATATACAGGAGGTCCTTGAGGTGGTGGATGTGAATTTTTGGGTTGGTTCATAGGAGTTGATTGTGTGTTCCTCCAACTGAAGTTCTGGTGGTTTCGTCACCCTAGATTATATGTTTCAGAGTATGGGTTGGAGTAAGGCTTGTTGAAGTTGGAGATTGCATTTGTTAGTTCCAACAAGACTTCTTTGAATACAGGGATGGTAGGACATTCTCCGGTAGGATGTCCTATCAATTCACAGATTCCACACACTTGTTCTATAGAAGGGCCCATATCGACTTGATGGACTTTTTTCATCTCTAAAGCTTCAAGCTTTCAAGACAAAGTGGACATTTTTTATCTCGGGTCATCATCTTCTCTCAAGATATACTTTCTCCCTTAGGAAATGGATGGTCTGGCTTCACTAGTGGTAGGCGAGACAGAGTCCCACATCTAAAAAGAAATAAAATGCCTCTTCCGGACTTTTACCCATAAACTCTCCTTGGGCCATCATTTTGACAAACTGACGTAGTCTAGTGGGCAAGGAGTCATAGAAAAATCCTACCAAAGTCCAATTCTCAAAAGCATGGTTTGGACAAGCTTGGAGTAGTTCTTTCAATCTCTCCCAACTTTGGTAAAATATTTTCCCTTCTTTCACCAAAAAATTCATGATTTGCCTCTTGAGTGTGTTGGTCCGATATAAGGGAAAATTTTTTTGAAAAATTTGTTTTGGAAGATTTGCCAAATAGGCATGGAAAGGCCTTTTAAAGACTTTAGTCATTGTTTAGCTTTATCCTTTAGAGAGAAAGGAAAATTTTTCATCTTGGCTAGTTCAGAATTATTTTAAAATGTTTCACACATTTCCTCGAAATCTTTCATATGTAGATATGAATTTTTCGTATCCAACCCATGGAAAAGAGGTAACAACTGCGCAGTCTCAGGCTTTACTGTAAAGGGGATGCTTTTGGAGGAAATATAAAACATGAGGGGACACTATTTCTTATGGGATTTAAGTAATCCCTCAAATTTTAAATGTTAGGCACTTCATCTTCCCTCATGGGAACTTCGTCGTTTCTATCATTATTTTTCATAATACTCTCACAAGAGTCCGCCACTGATCTAGGTGAATTTGGTTCAAACTGATTCAAAGACCCTGAAGATTCTGTCAGCAAATTTTTATAGTGAGGAGCATTCTCAAACATAAAATAAATGAAAACAAAACAAATTATTTACAATAAACTAAAAAATGTATGCGAAAAGAAAGGTCTTTTTACCTTTTACCTTAAAACACTTTTACTAAAAAAATTCGGCAACGGCGCCAAAAATTAGTCTTGATCCGAAATGTGTCCACTCAAGTGTAGGCAGTCAAGCTGTAGTGATAATTCGGTTTGAGACCGGAGTCAAATCCACAGGAAACTTGTTGTGTAGGTGTTTCAAAGTAAGCAGTGGTGAAGATTAATTGATTGTAACCTTTAAGATTTGTAATTGTGAGATAGGGATGTTTTTCCTGGATTAAATATGAAATTCCATCCAAGAAGCCTTTTTAGATAGAATATAAGATAAATTTAAATAAAAGAAAAGTCACTCTTTAGTTTGTAGATCAGGACATGTAGTCAATTATCTGGTTTATTATATTTATGCTTAATAACTCAATTAACTCCCGTGTCAATATCAAGTTAATCGAAAGATAAAGATGGATTGTGAGAAATAAGACCATGGTTCCGATGTCTTTCTAAAAGTTTACAAGAATTGTCTGTGTCGAGACTTAACTCGTCTACAGACAAGCAAGTGTTTCTACAAGACATCCAACCATGACTGTAATAGTCTATTCTTTAAATGAATCACAATAATGGGAATAATTAAAGGGTAGTCATGAAGATCTAGCTGAGGAACTTGCCTTGAAACGAGGAATTTTTCCATGCAAGAGTCATCCATGTCATGGAAAGATTCTCGATTATACAAAGTACCTTAGCTTTGTTAGATGCAACTAATCATCCAATAAACAAAGTGATAAACATTAAGCATTAGAACAGTGCACAAATATAATTTTTGGATAATTTATACATGCCCTTCACCTCTTACTAAAGAGTGAATGAGAAACTTCTCACTCTTCATGGCTTTGGTAAGCTAGAAAAGTGAGTGATGCTCATCCCTCTAAGTAGAGGACTTTACAAAATAAAAGCACAATAACAAGGAGCCAATGTTCAACAAAGAATGAGTGAATCACGTTCCACCCTTCACAACTTTGGCAAAGCTCTAGAAAAGTAGAAGAGTTTTACTCCTCTAAGAAAGAAGGAAGCTCAAGCAATGAAAGATATGAACAAAAGAATGTATGTAATAGCATGTATGTAAAGACTAAAAGTAAATAGAGAAACTAGAACTCTTAATACAAGAAAATGTAATCATGAATGTAAATACTAAAATTAAATAGAGAAACTAAAAATCTTAATACAAGCAAATGTTAACATGAATGTAAAGGAATGAGTGGGAGTTTAAGCCTCCCAACTCTCTACCAAAGTGAAAACTAAGATAATGAAGAAGTAGAAGTGTTGCTCCCCTCCTTTTTTTCTCCCACAAATGGAAGTATTTGTAGACAAGGAGAAGGCAAGGGGTGAAGAAATAGTGCTTGCCGCCTAAGTCAAAGTGAAAAGTCAACTACTCTGTAGGCAGTCTATTGAAGACGTTCGAACATGAGTTGGCATTCGAACGTTTATTGTTGTTTCTGCATTATGGACGTTCGAACAGTTGATGATATTCAAACGTTTCTTCTGTTTTTGATGTCACATGGCTCGTGGTCCTCTGTGAAAATCTCCTTCCACACTTCATGCAGAACTTGTCATTTATTTGCTGTAACAAGCCATGTCTTTCAGTCTGATTTTATTAGTTCTCTAGAGGACCGTCGAACGTGAGTTGGCATTCGGACATTACTTCTTTGTTCCAAGCTTTTTCAATTTTTTCCCTAATGTGTTGGTATTGCATTCAAATGTACTTTTTGTTGCCCTTGAACCCTTTTTTCCCTTTAAAACCTGAAATGTCATCATTTAAACTTCATCAAAGTATAATTAGTCCAAAAAGGGCATCATAATATGCTACATTTGAGTACTAATCAAGATTCTTGGTAATTGATGCCCCTTCATCATACAATAACTACAAAGAACAGAGAGGGAATGGTCCGAGGAGATTAGGGTGTGGCGAGAGAGTGCTACATGGCATCTATGAAGAAGAAAGAGGTTGAGAACTTCTAACTGGATGAACTTGACATGAGAGATGAGCTGGAAACCAGACCAACGCCATCGAAAGATTTGGAGCCCGTTCGGCTTGATGAAGAACTAGAACATCTTGTTTACATTGGATCCAATCTAAGCAGAGAAATCAAACAACTTCTCATACAATTTATGAAGAAAAATGTGGGGGTGTTTGCTTTGAAGCAAGAAGACATGAAAGGAATAGACCCCACCATCATCACTCATAAGCTCAGCTTGAACCCTATCTATAAACCCATTAAGCAGAAAAGGAGGAGCTTTGCCCCTGAATGACAGAAAGCCATCAATAATGAGGTCAGCAAGCTTCTTCGTACTAAAACCATCAGCGAGGTAGATTACCTGATTTGGCTAGCCAATGTGGTCTTCGACAAGAAGACCAATGGCTAGTGGTGCCTCTACATCGACTTTACTAACCTTAATCGTGCTTGCCCTAAAGACAGCATCCCGTTACCTTGGATAGATTTGAATGTGGATGTCACTGCAAGGCATGAACTCCTCAGCTTTATGGATGCCTTTTTGGGGTACAATCAGATCAAGATGGACCCTAACAACCAAGAAAAGACCTTTTTCATAACCAAGCAAGGGACCTAGTACTACCAGGTGATGCTTTTTGGTTTGAAGAATGCTGGAACCAATTACCAACATTTGGTGAACAGAATGTTCTAGAAACAGATTGGGGCCACCATGGAAGTTTATATTGATGATATGTTAGTCAAACCACTAAAGGCAGAACTCTACATCGAACACTTAGAAGAGTCATTTTAGATTCTAAAGGAGTACGAAATGAAGCTCAATCCCACCAAATACTCCTTCGGAGTGTCTACAGGGAAATTTCTGGGCTTTATAGTTAAAAAAGAGGGATCGAGGCTAACCCAAAAAAGGTAAAGGTGGTGCTAGATATGCCTTGAGTTGTTTCGTTTCCAAATCAAGCGAAAAGTGTCAAACCTTCTTTCAAGTCTTAAAGAAGGCATTCCAGTGGGATGCCTAATGTGAAGAAGCATTTAGAGCACTGAAACATTACCTAAGCTCCCCGCCTATTCTGGTAAGCCCATTGGAAGGGAAAGTTCTTACTCTTTACTTGGCTATCTCAAACTTCTCGACCAGTGCAGCATTAGTTAGGGAGAGAAATAGAGCTTAGGAACCAACTTATTACTGTAGCAGAGCTCTACGAGAGACAGAGGAGAGATATCCAAAGATGGAAAAGCACGTTATGGCATTGGTTATAACTGCCAGGAGACTTAGACCATATTTTCAAGCTCATACTATCGAAGTTCCTACAAATCAACCGATGAAGCAAGTATTACACAATCTGGAATCCTCGGGAATGCTGGTTAAATAGGCCATAGAGCTCAGCAAGTTAGACATCAGTTACAAACCAAGAACTGTAATCAAAGGACAGGTTCTAGCTGACTTTATCATAGAATTTACAACAGCAACACCCATAGAGGCGACACAACTAGTGCTTGACCTCCCTACGTGGAAGTTTTCAGTGGATGAGGCCGCCAATGCTTAAGGCAGCGGTGCTTGCCTAATTTTAACCTCCCCCGATGAAATAGATGTCGAATATGCGCTCAGGTTTTGGTTTAAGGCCTCAAACAATGAAGCAGAGTATGAGGCAATTATTGCAATACTCAACATAGCATACTTGATGGAAGCAAAACAACTTAAGATCTGTAGTGATTCACAACTAGTAAAGAAAATAGAGGGAACCTATGAGGCCAAGGGTGAGAAAATGGCCCTTTATCTTAAAAAGGTGCAAGACCTAATCAAAAAGTTCGTACAGGTCAAGGTCAGACATGTCCCTATGTCAGAAAACTCTTGAGGAGACACACTGGCGAGGCTAGCAACTGTCTCATAGGAAAACTTGGAAAGATTGATACCAGTAGAGCACTTGGCAGAGCCTTCTGTGAGTGTTGAGAGAGAAGAAGTGCTCCCAGTTATAGCCTCAGCGAGCTGGATGGACCCTATTAGAGAATATCTTTAGAATGGAACCCTTCCACAAGATCCCAAGGAGGCTGCAAAGTCGAAGGTAAGGTCAGCTAGGTTCTCCATTTTGTAGGAAATTTTGTATAAGCGAGGATTTTTTGTGCCACTCCTCGAATGTGTGGTAGGTGTTTGACAAAATTTCTTGTTGTCCCTAAACTCTAACAACCATCCCTTAAAATGTGTAGTGTATGGATGAATGGGAGTGTCACTCTCCCTTGGGATAGTGCCAAAAGAAAGGCAAGGAAATAGGGGATAAATGAAATGTACAAAATGTGTGAAATGAAATGCGTGTGCAAAATTGCTCCCCAAGGGTAGAGAGAATCTTATAATATCGGTGTTTTACTTGGAAGAGTATTCCAAGGTCGTCTCCTCAGGGAAGGAGGGGAGTTGCATGTGAAGATGATTTTGTTGCAAAAGGGAAAAAATGTAAAATCTTGTAGCTGGTTTTGATGAGTTTTGTTTTTAATGAAAATGCAAGAAAATAAGTGTTGGCTAATCCAAAAGGTTCACTCGAATGAGAAGCCCAATCAACTTGAAACCTTCCTCCGAGGGTTTATAGATGAACGATTGATTCGTGGGAAGCTAGGGATGAGATGGTGAGGATCCAAGCATAAACTATGACCAAGTCTACGGAATATCAAAGACTCACAATCTCATCCACCCGCAACCCAGTCAAACCAAACCATCGTACACTGAGAAAGGAAAGAAAATGAGTTGAAATGAAAAACTCAAGGGGAGGTCTCCCTTGAATTAGTCAACTAAAAATCTAGCTACTCATGGTAAAAGTAAAGACAAGCACAATGTAAATAGACATAATGAACAAACAAAGATTAAAACTCAAACTAATGCAAGAAAAATATGCAATACCCAATTTAAACTTGAAATTAAGAAAAATTAAACACAACAATGGTAGATTGAAGAACATGTAACTAAACTTGCAATAAACTTGAAATAAAAGAGATTAAAGTGCAAGAGTTAAGGATTACAAGGGATTAAAAACTTACTAAAACTTAAATGGAAAGGAAAATGCAAAAACATCAACTTCTAGCACTATTCATCTTCTTCTACATTGAACTACTCCTAACTTAGGTAGCCACCTCTTGCAATGCTAAAGAATGCTGAATATATCTCTTCATTTTCATCCATGGGGGTCCCTAGGGTCTTTGTGAATGGCCACCATCAATAGGGGGCTGATTTGAAGGCTTGGCAGGCTAGGACAAGCCTGGCCTGCACTCCCCAGGCTTCACTCCTTCTCTCTCCTCTTCATTGAATGTCAAGCCTCCAAAGTCTTCAACAAGGGTGTAGGAGGCATGGTTGTAGATAGAATATGTCAGGGTAGATGTGGGAGAAGTGTAGGTGGGACCCCCAAAGCAAGTGGAGAAGATGTGTAGGCTTCTGGGCAGTTCTAAATGGCATACCAGTATGCGGACCGGTACATTAAGGCTATTGGAGTTCGGCATACCGGGACACTTTTTTGGCTCTACACCACCTTTCGTAGAATCAGAATACCTATTGATCCAACGCTTAGATTGAGCTACAATTTTGACACAATATAGAAGACATTTAGTTCTACAACTTTGATGCTTTTCTTTTTTCCAGATTGGAAATGGACCATGGTCAAAATGGAGGAAAACCGAGGCTCTACTACAAGATGGTGTGGGTGCTGGTGCCTTTGTTACCCAACACCAATGCCTCCTCGATTTCTTCACTTTTAAGCCTCCAAATCTTCATGTAGTATGTCAATGACTTCACCACACATCCAACATAGTTGCAAGGTCCTAAAATCTATCATTTAAGCTATAAATAACTACAACATCAAAAATTCAACATTATTCATAAAATCGGCTAACTCTAAGTACTTAGATGCAAAAGTTGAGTTAAAATGCATGTAATGAGGCCTTCAAATATGCAATATTTTGTGCTCATCACACCCCCCCAACTTATGCTTTGCTAGTCCCTAGCAAAAAAAATGTAAAAAGCAAGAAAACAAAGATAAACATATACTAATTCCGTAATTGCATTTAGCACATGTAAGAAGCCTTTAAACCCCTAGGTGATCCCTAATGGATGAGTTTATTCTCGTGAAAGTTTCCAGTGAAGGTACCTACAAACTTCTTTTCTTCGTATCCAATATTTAAAGCATATTCCCTTATCTTAACTAGCACTGGGATGTCAACAATAGCTTGCTCACACACCTGAACTAATCACATATGAAACACATCATAGCCTTAAATGCTATTCTAGAGTATCCACATACACATTCATTTTCAAAACTCATACGTGTGTGAAATAAACATGTAATTTAAGCATTTACACAATGGAGTTCACATTCACTTTGGCTATCCAAACTAAGATTTGATGCAAAACTCACCAATGGTTTCTCTCAACAAAGAATAACGCATTGATTATCCGAGCATGCATTCCATGTGTATATGTGAGATAGAATATTATGCACAAATTAAGTATGCTTACATATAATCAACAAAATGAAGCACATGTATAAAAATGAAATAACCTTAGCATAATCTCATGAAAGGGGTGCTAAGGCATTAGATAGCAAAATCAACTCCTATTTTTCTTTAAAAGTATGCATCCCCCATGCTTCTGTAGACCATTTAGGACTTTCAAGGGTTGTAATGGGGCCTTGGAGTGATATCTAGGCAAATGAAATGAAGATATAGGATAACAAAGAGGGTAGTTCCGAGTGAATGACCTTTATTTCAAAAAGATCTCCCTTTTATGGGATTTCTAGGTTAACACTGTCACTTCCACTCTTTGTTTCTTTTTTCTTCTTTTCCTTAACATTTCCTTTTCTTTTTCTTTAATCATTCTTTCTTTCCTTTTTTTCTCTCTTCTTCCACCCCTTTTTCTCCTTTTCTTGGATTTTCATTCTTTTTCATTCAACTCTTTTGAGTTTCAATATCCTTCATCCCTTTTGTTTGAATTTTTGCCATACTTCCTTCTCTTTTATGATCACTTATACTTAGCACTAGGAACAACCAAAGTGAGGTAGATTTCATCATTTTGCACTGGCTTGGTCAAATGTGTGGCATAGAAACGAATTTTAATTAGGCTCAATCATGGCACTAGGAATAAAATTTTCACAAGAATAGGCTAAGGCTTAAAACAAAACAAAGATGGTCTAAGATCATTTCTAAATAAGCATGGGGGAGCATTATGCATTTCAAAAAAAAAGTCAATCAACTACCGAAATGCACCTAACCAAAACAACCATAATGAGATTATTGAACAAATTTAAAATTTGAAAAATTGTTCCTTGAGTAAATGTAAGTTCCCTCCAAATAAGGATTGGCATTAAAGCTCACATGGGTTCTTACTCGTCTCTACTAATCATGTTAAGCACTCAAATGTGAACTCAATTCGTAAATTGTGAAAATTACAAGTTCATGGTACACTTATGGTTGAGTTCAAAAGCAAACAAGTATGTGATACTCAAGCATAGGATAAACTTCTATAAAGTGTTCATGTATTCAAAGTTCAAAATAAAGATCAAGTAATCACAAATCCCATGACCATTAGGATAAGGGAATATAGTTCAATATTGGCTACTTTACACAAAAAATTGCCCAAAATTTTTCAAAATTTTCACATTTCCAACTTATTCTATACAAAAAGTGGTGGAACATGCAAATGGTGTACCTCACACCCCCCAACTTGAACCATGGATTGTCCTCAATGCACAAGGAATCATGCAATGAGAAAAATGAAAGTAATATGGGAAATAAGATGCCCCCCCTTTTTTCTTTCTTCTTTTTTTTATTTAAACATAAAAGAGAAAATGAAACACACAAAAGATTATTTACTCCCCCC